>CABFWO010004011.1:0-25775 GCA_902155825.1 Timema genevievae
TATGCGTGTTCTTATGTGGAGTGGTGATGATACAATGTACATTATTCCGTTCAGAAATCTTACGAGTTTTTAGAAAGAGAGAGAAATTCTGTGCGGTGCGCCGTACCATTTATTTTTAATTTCTATGCAGCACCGTAACTGAAGAAGCTAAAATTAGGGAAGAGAAAGAAATATGTATGAGACGGAAAAACAACACAACTATAACTATAACATACACAGACAGGGTTTTTTAAGTGGACATATTTAATAGCCACCCATTGCCAACATTAATAAGATATTATGTCATAAGGACTTTTATTAAATTTAAATGCTCAATATTACGCTACAGTTATAATAAATATTATTGATAAAATGCTAAAGTTCACACGCTTGATTAAAATGCATATGCTACTTATCTTTGTACCTGTATAAAAACATTCCCACCAGTGGGCAGGCAAAGGAAATAATCTCATCTTGTCTGGTTTCCCGGTAAGGGGGAATATGGAGTTTAAAGTCTGAAAAGATGTATTGAAGTGACTTTCATAGATTATTTTCCACTTTTCTTATAAGCCAATGCTGATATACTGTCTTTAATGCCCTGTCTCATCTTTATTCCAATGTAAGTGAATGAACATATTCCGGACAGTAAGTATAACTCACAGTTCGATGGGGAAGAGGGGGTGGAAACAAGTTGTATATAAACTAAATAGGTAGTAAAACGCTTTGGTAAAAAAAACACACTTAGGAAGTAGTATTTTGACTCTGAGTAATAACAGAGACAACTTTTCTAACCTAATGATTAAATATAAAAATACAAACATATGTGATCACTTTATTTCCTGACCGTATACATTTTTTTTTAAATTTCAAGGATAAAATTGTTATCGCTAGTTAAAATGGTTCCTAAATATTTAAATACAATGACCTGTCAAATGATTATGTTTTTCACAGTAATTTCTAAATTACCGACCCCAATCTGTGTTCTCTGTGTGATCATATATTTAGTCTTTTCTGCGTTCATTTCTAAACCTATTTCCTAGCTATCGTATGATAAAATTTCTCAATTTATTGCAACAGCCTCCTTAATATTCCCCAACAATGCTAAATTATCTGAATATCCTAATAGCTGCATTGTACCGTTTAATGTCAACCCTATTAATGGGAAAAGTGCATCTTGTTTCAACCCATTATGTGTTTCGAAATTATCTGACAAGTGACATTCAACTTATAGCCTGCCGTACGTATCAGTCTAACATACCTCAATTAACTTCACAAGTTTTTTTTTAGGTATGTCATACTTAACTTAAATATCAAATAATTTGTTTCTTTTAATAGATTCATAGGCCCTTTTAAAATATATGTCTAATATATTAACTGTACTGTTGTAGTCCCACTTTCTTTCTAACATTTGCCAAATATTAAAAATATTATGTGTAGGTAATCTATTTAATTAAAATCCACACTGATGATCCCCAATTTATATGATCTGTTTATGGCGTCAATCTCATTAAAATTATGTTGGATAAAATTTTGTAGCATTTTGTAGATAGTCTATAGTTATTATACCGTTTCATCTTTCGATTTAAAAATTGGTTTTATAATATCTTCCTTTCATTCTTGTGGTAATACATCATGGTAATTATCATCGCATTGAGACGAAGTAGTAGCTTCTACATTATGTTCAAGCTTAGAAGACAGTTGCATATCCTCTACTGCAAGTAGAAATACTAGAATATCTAGCCACCTAACCATGGTGGCAGACGCTAAAATAAAATTATTGAACAATAGATTTGGTGACTTTATGGTCTAAGGCATCATTCTATTGTCAAACTAGACTGCCGATGACAGGGATATTGGGGCTTGAATCCCGGTCGGGTGTGGTGAGGTTTGTGTGTTCTAAAATGATTGTCTACTCTCCCTCCATGGAAATGAGGGTACACCTCCTCTAAATTCAAACTTCCTCATCCCTAGATCATTAATGTATTTAGTACACATGAGTATAATATGTAGTGATAGTAAGACGCGGTGCTAAAGGAAAAAAGTCTTAAGAGTTTATTTGATTTCACTAATACGGTTAACTAAATTTGTATTAAGAACTTACTTGAATAATAGCAGATATGTTTTTACTAAAATAGTTAACGGTAGTGGCGTGAACCAAATGTGTACCCACTTCGGTGGTCAAATGATCGAATGAACTAAAAACTATAAGACGTCACTCGCACAATTAACTGGACTGCTGTTGATGAAGACATCGAGATTAAAATCCCTGTTGGGTGTAATGAGTTTTTTATCTTAATGGTTTTACACTCTCTCTCCAGGCCAATGTGGATATTGTTACTCATCCACAATACATTGGTGTAATTAGTAAATACAGCCCGCACGGATAGTATGGCGTGGTGTCAAAAAAAAATGGTTTCTTATTTGTGGAGGTATTATGGCCTTTTGGTATCATCATAAATATATTTCTAAAACTTTAAGGAATAAGACAAGTCAAGACAAACCATTTATATCTATGGTGTATTCTTGTAACCCATTCACCAATCAATTAATCCGAGGCTCAGTTTCTCCAACACGAATTGTAGGATTCTATGTTGTCAAGAATAGTTAGGAAAGGGAGAGAGAGGAGAGTGTCGGTCAAAGGATATGGGTTAGCTCCAAGCACGCTCGATAAAATATGGCAAGTGGCCAAGAGGTGATGAACCAAGGGGTGATGAGTTTGGTGAGCCTTGAGGCTGATGGGGATAAGAGGTGGTTCGAGGGGGGAGGGGAGAGACGACATCCCCATGCTGACTGTGGTGTGAAGAGAGGTGCTTCAGGAGGTTTCGATGGTGAGAGTGAAGGGTGCTTAAGAGGGTGACGGGACTGATAATGGTAGTGCTTTAGGGGATGACGGGATGGATGCTAGAGCGTCCTCATAGTAGATGGTGATGATAGAAAAGCCTGAGATGAGGAAGAACGGGGAGAGGGGTAGAGGGGGGGCTACATCAAAATCATAGTTTGTAAAGCTTTTTATATACCGCTATTATAGTCGAGGGGGTTGAATAGAGGGCTGTCAACCATAAATGCATAAAACATCAAGTGAAAGTTGGCTTTGTTATATTTTTCAGCAAGTGAAAATATATCACTATCTTAAACAATCGTTTTATTATAATTGAAAATAAGGTGAAAAGAAAAGCGGTTAAAAGTCTAATTTAACAATATCGGTTAGTACGTGGACTAGAAGTTAGGCTCATCAAGTTTATTTTTTTCTGTGATGAGAAGGTTAGGGTTCGACTCTCAGCTGTGTGTACTGAGAGAAAGTTTTTCTAAATGGTTTCTCCCTACACACATACCATAAAAGTTACTATAAATTCTTCCTTCCCAATGAGCGTTACCAAAATGCGTATAGCCCCGACAGGTAGTTTAACGTAATGTAAAAAAATAAAAAGGTTGAAACTTATTGCAATTTTATTTCTAATAGCTGTTTTTAATAGTTTTGTTTAAATTATTAAAACTTTTTATTTGTACAATTATATTAATATGTGATAATGTTAAAATTTTTTACTATATTACTAACATGATTATGAATTAAGTTAATCTATTTATTAGCATGAACCACATGTGTAGTAGCTTTAATGATCTTTGAGCTTGTGTCAAGACAGAGAAAACATATTTACGTGGATGAAGGTTGGCTCCTCTTTTTTCTGTCTGTTTTAACTAATCAGAATCACCATACTGCAACAATCTAGCTCCGTAATAATAAAAATGAGAAAATTTCCAAAATAACACCTGTCAGACTATTACTCTTTCCACAATGAAAAAGCATGTATGTTGACCAAAACAAACATAACAATGCTCAGCCTTTCTGTTCATACTTCCATTGAAATGTATTTGCCGTTGTCCAAAGATTAACGATTGTTAGTAGACACAATCCAACGCTCGTAAAATGGACACAGTATTGTAACCTCGAATTAATTTTTTTTTTTTACTTTTGGTTACATCTCAGGCTGATTACATTTTAATTTTAATTTATTCTACTTAACTAACCATTGAATATGCAATAATGAGATTGTTAAATAAACATATTTCTGACAAATACTATAGGTCAGTGGTATGCGACCTTTTTTTGTCCCGTACCCCTAGATATAAATTCTCTTCAAACTTTTACCCCCAAATTTGTATATTCAATAATCTAAATCTATATTAATAAAATAGATAGTTTGTTTGTCTGTCTATCATGACCGTTGTCACACGCAGAGGAGTGAAGTTTGAAAATTAGTAGCCCCTGTGCATGAACATATGCACCTCGATGCTGGCATTTTAAATTATTATTTTTTTATTTAATAAAAACCAGGTTGGAAGAAATAAAATAGTTGGATTCTTTTATGTATGTCTTATATTAAAAAAACTTTTACTTTACCCCACACAACGTCAAATATTTCTGCTAGTCTAAAATAAACTACATCCAAGCTAGTGTATTAAATAATAATTTTTAAATGATGAAAAGGAGAATCAAGCTATCCGCTTGGATAAAAATCGCATAGAAAAAATAGGGCTAGACAAAGAAAAGGGCCCTCCCAAATCGCATGTACTTAAGTCCAGATCTCCTGTGGCTAACCCTAAATCTGGATCTGACTATTCAAAGTTTATTATGAGATTATTATATATATATATAAATTAAATTTGACGTACAATATAATATGTACTCGCGTACCACAGGTAGAATACCACAGCCCTAGATAGCTCAAAGTTTCTCCAATAGTAAGTAAAGGGTGACATTATGTGGGCGAACTTATTAAAATGTCAGAAATAGCATATCTAAAACAATTTCATGTGCCTCATACATGTATCCTATACGTTCAAATATAACATACCCCACCTTCAGTGGTCACATGGTTTTAGATGACACTCTCGCAATAGACTAAACTGGCGATGACGGGAAAATGGTGGTTCAATCCCATTAGAGTGTACAAAGGGTGTGTTTTCGTAAATGGTTTCCCACTCTCTCTCTCTCTCTCTCCACGAAAATAAAGGTACGCTTCTTATTAATTCAACCTTCCTCATCCCTAACCCACTATCGGAATTAGTANTGTTTCTTCCTTGTGTTGATGCTAGAATAAATAACCATGTAATGCCCATCTAAGTTCCTTACATTAGTTTTTCCCACCGCGTTTTAGTACCCATCCGGGCTATACGCAATTATATATTTTTCGCTGATGAAGCAGGGAAGATGAAAGTAGAATTTTACAGGAAATTTTTCATATTTCACCCTTAGGGAGAAACCGTTTGGGGAAAAACCCTCTCAGTAGAGCATGTTGGTTTACATCTCCCAAATACCGGGAAACCAGACTAAACAAGAATTACATTTGAGCCATGTGGCTACCTATGCCTGTAGATAACCAACCATCCTCGTGGGATTTATCCACAAAGAGCATCTATTGAAATGTTTAAAATAACAAGCAAACGTTATGAGCTTATTGAATATTGAAAATAAAAAAAAGATGGCATTCAATGGAGTGAATGCAAGTACGGTACATTCAATAACTACCATCTAACGTTAAAGTCTCATTTCAAAGGTAAAAATTTCTACTTAAAAAAATCTAAATTAGCTTAAAAAATATCCTTAATTGATAAGCCCTTCACGCTTAATATAAATCGCTACAAGTTACATAGAAATAGAGAATATAGCTTTTGAACGATACATAACTAATTATTTTGTGAAGTAAGGACATTAGATTTGTTGATATTTCATTTGACCACAAGTATCAAGGTTTACACCGTAAAATCTGTTCCTGTAACGGACCAAAATTAATTATAGGCCAACTTATATTAGCTAATTATTTGATGTGCATCCAATGATAATATCGCTATGGGCTGATAAATAGCAAAATCATCTCATTTATTTATGTTTTCGCCTTGGCTTCATCACGTGGCGAATAGTGGTTTTAAGTCTTGAAAAGTACAAAGTGTTTTGGAATTGGAGGTTACTGGGGGAACAGAGGGAATTCACATTACATACATTTTGCAGGATAGCAACATTTTATATCTCAAGCACCATAAGGAGCACAGGCAAATACATTTTTTTAAATTGATTTAGTTATGACAGATACCTCTTTAAAGCATAATCTAAAGTTCATTTGATAGGTCTCATGACTGTATAAAAAATGTGCATTAAATTTTTCTTTACCTTCCTTTCTCTTGTACCCTTATATATATATACAGTAAGTTGTGATAGTCTTTATACAAAATTTGAGCTCTCGCGGGCTTATCCCTTTGCCTGATTTCAGTGCCAAATTTCCCTTAGTCACACAAACCTATCCATATCTCTCTGGTATTCCAAGCATAGAAATATGGAATCACTAACAACTAAACGCTCATTATGTAATTCGAATACTTTTACAAGTAATTAATTATTTTTCATCATATTTAACACTTTAAAATTTTCTTCATAGTCATATATAAATATAGATTAATACCAATGTATCTATTTACTAAGGTTTTTACTATAATTTATATAGCTAAGGAATAGACAACCGAAAAACTATAACTGTTTGCCTAAAACAAGTGACTAGTTCCAGTCCTATAGTGAAGAGCCCACGAAACCTATAGGTATTTATTTATTTCTAAAATGAAAGCTATATTATATAATATATGTACTTTACTAGATCCAATTTTCAATAGTATACTATCAAATAAATGTAAACTTATATCCAATTATTGTGCATTTTTCATATAAAAGTGCTATTACACTGGATTCCGGTTAATTGGGATACATTGGTACTATATCTATTTGGACCAATTAAACGGATGTCCGAGTTAAACAAAATTTTAAACAATGATCTGAAAAACATATTCTTACGTAGAGAAAATTCAGAATTATATTATTATTATTATTATTATTATTATTATCCCCGCGTCTTACTACCCGTTCCGGTTATGCGCACTTACGCTAATGTGTAATGGTGGGGTGATAGTGAGATGAAATGGAGGACCTACAGTTTAACGTGGAATCCAAACCACGGTGGAGGCCTGGCATTCCTCACATTCACAAGTTGTGATTAATACACGTCTTGTCAGAGGTGAAGGAAGGGTTCAGCAATCAGATAAATCTGTGCAGGGACCGAGGATTGAACCCCGGACCCCAGCACAGTCTGATACCTTACCCCTAGACCACCAGGTCACCCAGAATTAAATAAAAGTTATGGGTAATTTAATTAAGGCACACTGTATTTAAGTTACATTGGCACAAACATGTATTTGAAAATAGCTCAAGCTAAAAGCAAACAAAATGTAAATACATAAAATAAAAAAACAGTTTATAACAATGTCTGTATCAAGCAAGGACTAAAGATATACTAAGAATTACTTCTTTTAAAAAAGAAATCAAGTGTTCCCTGACGTGTTCTCTTTATGGTCTGCAACTGAACAAGGTCGGTGAAGGTATCTAATGCTGATAAAAGGCTTCCTCAATTGCCTCGGAAAGTGATAGAATCTTAAAGGGGCATCTTGAAAGAGGTTTTAAATCAGTTAAATATACTTAAAAAAGCTCTGTGCTTTATTTGATACAGTTTGTAATCTATATTAACTCACAAGACGTATACATAATTATGTACAGTAACTAGTGTGGTAGTAAACAATTGTGTTCAGCAAACATAATTTCTGACTTGAATGTTGCCAACATAATCTCTATGTTAGGAGCGTATGTACCATCTACGTAAAATTTGTTGTTCAAACACGCCTTTCACTTGCCCTATTAAGCGGCGAGTTGGACCAAATAAGTGGAAAAATTTAGGATATATATTTATTTTGTTTCTATGCTTTAAATGTTGTACAAATAAACGGCTGCTAAAATTATCTGGTGACTCCAATTAATCGGAGTCCACTTTATAACAATTTTCATCTTTCAAGGACTTCAGCCAAACCCTACAAAGTGCAACAAAAAAATTATTTGAATATGTTTAAAAGAATACTATATTCAAGGCTATTTGGACTCAAGACCATTTCCATGTTATAGCTTATGAGAAGTGGCCCTTTCCTAACCAGCTGGTGCTTTTACTTATGACCCCCGCAAGCTAATCCCCTCTATGCCCCTCTCCTACCCACATACACACGTTATGCAGAAGATCTCCCCAACCAGCTTACAAGCGCACTTACATTACAAGAGAATGGAGGTTAAAGCAGAGTTTAATTGTTCATATTTCGGAGTTGTGACAACGTGTTACTTGAATTTCTGTCTCTTTTTCTCTTGCTGTTTCCATCTCCTTTTCCTTTATAACACAAGTGTATGTGACAGGTTGCGTGCTGTACGCACTTCCGCTTAAGTTTAGTGCAGAACATTGGCCATTGCTTGCGGTGAAAATCATATGAAGAGCTGGGGAAGGGAGAAACAAAATGTTTTTGAGAGTTTCCTTTTAACTTTATGGCATTGCAAGTCAGATTAATTTCAACAAAGTTTCTATCTCGTTTTATGGCCAAGAGCGCTAAGGTAGAGAAGCTTTGAATCAAATCCTGATTAGAAACGTCGCAGATAAGAGAGGTTCAAGTTATTTAATAATAATCCACTGTAATGATCTGCGTAAATTACGTGACAACTGATCGATTATACTACCCTACATTTTGAAAATAACTCAGTGATATTTTCTAAAAAAAAAATGGTGTTTTATACTTATTTATAGTGCTGATTTTATTACTTCCTTTTATTTACATCACGTAAAGTTTTTTCATAAATCACAAAAGAAAATTTGGATTTTCCAAATTGTTTAGTAGTCTTGACAGAGTTTGTAAATTGAAACTATAGCAAAGTGCTAATTTTATTGAAAAAATATTGAAAACACTAAATAAAACTAATTTTACTATTTTTTTGCGCTAGTCTGATCAGATACACTCCAAAATTAACTGAGCTAACACTTTTGAAACTGTTGAATGCTGCTCTCAGGGTCAAGAAACAAATGGCTGAAGGAAATGTCACATATGAAGGGTCGACTTCGGTGGAACTGGGGCAAAGTAATCACCTCAAGACCCGATGTTCATGGGTTCAAACCCAGATGGGGCTGACGAATTTTTCTCCTCTGGAGGGGAAGTAAAGCCGTTGGTCCCGTGTCGCTTGTGGCATGTAAAATAACCCTGGAAGGTATGTGAAAATATCTTTCTCGACAAAATTGCTAGGCCCTTTTGCTCTCGCTCATAGAAATTATTGTATTCTGATATAATCAGTGTTCAGAAAGTACACGTTAAATACCTCAAATAGATAAAAAAAAATCAAATCAAAAGAGAGTGGAGTAATGATTTGGATGGTAGAAATAAAATTTAGATAATTTGCCTGGAGAAAGAATAGGAAATCAATTCAAGAAAAATTATATTATTTAAACTTGGCCCGGATTAAAACCCCGACTTTTCAATCACAGGTAAACCAAACCTGATTAGCCTTAACTTTAGACCACATGCTCATCAATGTGTTTTCTTGGAGAATATGTAGTTCTAATACTTTTATCAAATATTTATTTAATCTAAAATACGAGTCAAACCAACTCCTTTCACACATTGTTAATATTACTATACAATGTACCCTTCATTTTCCCCAAAAGTAGCAATTTTACCTTGTATAGCTCCATTATGGTGTAACTTAGGGGCGATAGTGTAATCCATCATGAATCCGTCAGGATAAACTGACTGTACACTACACGTAGAATTGTACTTATTCTTTATAGTTGTGTTTTACGAACAATGATTTATAGCTTTTTTTTTTAGAAAAAGAGCATAACTAGGTTTTACTGCAAGTTGTGACGCGTTATAGTGAAGTTGGGAATTACAGTGGAGCTAATAACATTAAAATAAATCCATTTTACTCGCCTTTCAAGAGTGCCCTAGCCTCAAAAAATATATTTGGGAATTATATTTGCTTTAAAAATAGTTTTTTCGAATTTTTTTCAGAATTGAAATTGTTATAAGTCCAACAACTCAGTGTTAAACCAATAAGAAATTTCTCGTTTTTTTGTTCAATATTTATAAATTATTTAGGGCTAAGTCTGTCTCCAAAAGGCACAATTTCGGAATTCATGCGAAGTCATTTCCCTTTAAGTTTTTATGTATTTTTAAATTATCCAAAACAGGAGATAGTGTGATTCATGTACATTGCTCTTGCAAGTCGTACGGATTTATTTTTTTAGGTTACCAATTTTTCTCATAAAGATGGTACGTTCTATATGTAAAAACAATATCCATAACTCCAACCACTAATCATTGTGTGCAGAATAACCCCTATCCCTCTCCCCTGCGAAAAAAAAATAAGTTTTAAGAATTTGAGGGTTAATTAAGACAGTTAACTAATCAGTTTGTGAAGTTTAAGCTTTGTACGCTTAATTTACCTTGAAATATAACATAATTATACTATAGCATAGCTACTTATATGATACGGCCACGGTGTAATACGTCAAGCTAGAACTGCAATACAATAATGGGGTAAGAATAAAGAAAGTAGAACTAATAAAAAGTGTATTTGTATGGTGACTAACCATCTAGAAAATACATCTCAATGCATATGGCTGGAATTCGTACCCCAACCTTCAAGCTATCGACCAATCAGCCGTCGGCCTCTGTGGTTTGGGATAAAGTGCTCACTTCAGGACCCGATGTTCGTGGGTTCAAACCCAGTGGAGGTTGACCGATTTTTCTTGAGCGATAAACATCCGTAGCACAACTTCCTTTGGAGCGGAAGTAGGGCCGCTGGTCCCTTGTTGATTGTGACACGTAAAATAACACTTGAAAGTATCTGAAAATACCTTTCCCGGCAAAATGGGTAGGCCATTTTGTTCTTGCTCATGGAAATTCACGTGTGCTGATATAATCAGTCAGCTCAGAAAATGCCCATTCGATAAGTTACCTCAAATAGATTTTAAAAAACTGACAAAAGAGATGAGACTAACGCCTTAGTTCAAGGACCCCTCTGAAGGAGTTTGGATGGGGTTAGCAATGTTCTAGAAATGAGGCAAAATATATTTAGAGACAGCATAAAACTATAGGTGGTTTTTGCCTTTTGAGGTGAATTAAAATCCCATTTTTAATTTATTTGGCACTTTAAAAACTACTATATAATAGAATAAATATATACATATTATTATATCAGGTAGAACATAGTTTGAAAATAAAATCTTTTTCTAGGGAGAAAATAAAACATTTAAATAAAGAATAAAATGAAAAATCAACACATTTATGAAACAATGAAAATTATCGTAACGGAATGGAATACTTAACGTATTAAAGCAAACTCAAAAAAAGGAAAATTATTTTAAGAAATATCCAGACTCTTTTTAATTCGAGTAACGCAAACCAATATCATTCTACCGTCCAAACAATAATAAATATAAAAATACCCCTTTTAATTCTACTCCGAATACGAATGTGCTTCGCCTACCGATGATTGCGCAAGTACGAAAACTCACTTATCTTCCAGGCAAATCCCACGTTTTTGGCGATCCTCGGGGCTTGTGTTGACAAGCGGGTTGCTAACACACTGGGTATCACGTGATTGATGGAAGAGAGCTTTCGGGGCCCATATGAAACTACTCTTCCCCACTCCCTCCCCCACACATCTACGCACAACCAGTCACCCTACCACTGCGCACTAATACTAATGAGACTAAGCCCACATACATATTCTAAAGCAATTGCTAAAGTTCAGTAGCAGATCGGTATAAGTCACAAACATGACAGAACGTGAATCCTCGAGGATAAATTATACAGACTTGTGCTCTCACATAATAATGTTTACAATAAATGAATTATAGAAAAAACACAATAAACAAATTTCATGGTTGATTTACCACTATTTAAATCACATTTTAATTGAAGGGAAATATCATCTCACTTCATGGAACTGGGATTTCGGAAGCATCAAACACCACTAAAACAATTTTCAAATTTTCTAATAGTTTATGTGGTGACCTCTTTTAAAGAATCAGTATTTGCTTGATGGCAGTTATGTTTTTTTTCTAAAACCATGGTCTAAAAACTGCAATGTTTCGTATGAAACTTCGTAGAAAACAAGCTAAATATAACTTTTTCACTATTTATTTTTTAAATAAACAAATTGAAATCTTATGTTTTTAATCGTATAGCTTTCAACAAAATTTTAGCGTGAACCTTACCTTTTAAAAAAAATCAAACCTTATTTTAATAACGTGGGACTTCTGAAAATATTTTGTCTCTGTCACCTCCCTAAATATATCTCACGGGATAGAATGCTCGACTCACGACCACAACATTCGTGTGCTTGACCTTGTAGAAACTAGTAGTGAAGTAACCCTCATCTATGCACGACTTCTACCAATGGTGGCCAAGCTATCCACCTGGCAGAAAGATCACGACTCAATTTGTGTGGAGTAATCTGAGCGTGGACCCGCGTGCGTTGAGACAAAGTGGAACCGTGGCCTGTCAGGATGTCTTTGTACAGGATGAATCGTGATCAATTACTGAAATTCATTGAACTGTATAGGGACTTGGAGTGTCTTTAGAACGTTCAGATACCTAGTTATAAAGATCGGGGCTCTAGAGATAAAAACTACAAACATATTGTGAACGAGACGAAAATTACTAGTTTTGGTCCTGTTCCAGAGAAATCGATCAAAAAATAAATAATGTCAGAATGACTTACAAACAAGAACTGAATACAATCTAAAATGAAAAAAACGTGAAACAAATGGGGCATCACCCTATGATATATATACATATATGTATATATATGTATATATATATGTATATATATATATATGTATATATATATGTATATATATATGTATATATATATGTATATATATATGTATATATTTACATATATATATATATATATACACAAACTATATAAATTTCATATGTCCTCAAATCACTTACCACTAATACATCTTGCTCCACTAAGTCACCCGATGGTAACATTATATAAGTCACATGACTGAGAAAATACACAGTGTGAGCGTCCAGAGTCGTGGACTGGTCCAAGACTACGACCAGTCAAGTAGTTCAGGCAAGTAGAAGGTCGTGCGCTCTACCCTGTAGGAACCCGCCTTAATCAGTTCATCGAGAGTTACTTATTTGAGCCCCAAGATCATTAGATGAGTAGTTAAGCCCTTTACAAACTGAGATGAAGTGTCTGGTTGGTTATTTAAATATATCGCCTGTAGAGAGACTGTATATCGTTAATAGACTACTCGAATCCAACTTTGGAGTCCTAAGTTCAAATCCTTGCAAGGTAAAAATTAGAGGTGGGCTCTCTATTTAGTGTATTCTCTTTCTATAACAATCGATTTAATTTAAATTCATCCTACTCATATTTTGTTCTTGACTTAATTAGTGTGATTTAATTTAAATTCACTCCACTAATATTTTGTTCTTTACTTCATTAGTGTAAGTTGTGGTTATCTTGAATGGGCAGTGAAGAAAAACGTAGGTCTACACAAATGACGTGTACCTACAGTCCAATTTTCATAAACAGAACTTATATGACTGCTAGAAAAGCTACTAGATATACTTTCCCGTACTCATACGTCAAGTCCTGTGATATAAAATGGTCACTTTTGATAGCTACCGATACCTATAAAACGAAACAAATAATAAAGTAAAATGTAATCTTTGTTGACTACAAAAAAACATGTTTGTATTTTATAAGAGGTCCTTTCTACCAAAATCATATTATAGATTTTTTTTTCATTTGAGGAGTAGTTAATCCTCTCCTAAACATAGCTTGAACCAGTCTTTGAAAAGGGGTTAGTCAGAGCCTGACGTGAATAGTAGCGTGAGATATAAAAGTAGTTGTGTTAAATCATGTTTCTTATATAAGTGCTAGGCAAAAAAATAAATATATATATATATATAAATATATATATATTCTCAAAACACTACTGTATGATTTAATTTATGCAAGGCAACTTTCTAAATTTTTTAAAAACTAATCATGAAAATTTGCTAAAAAAACACGAAAAAACACATCCGCTATAGGTGAGCACTTAGACTACGATACCAGGTTCATGCAATATATTTTTTTCTGGTAGCATGGAGGCTAGAATCCCGGTCAGGTGTACTGGGGGTGGTGGATTCCTCAAACTGTTTTTCTACTCTCCCTACACGTAAATTCAGGTACAATTCATTTAAATTGTTGAAATATGTAAAGCATGGATGGGTAGTAAGACGCTGTGAAAATAACATATAATTAAATACACACCAAAACAAATAACCACATGCTAATATACATATTTTTATGTGTCATCCATGACTGAAGATTATTTCTCTAACTATCCCTTAAAATACATCAGCTCCAACTATTTTGCGGTCGTAATTTTTAATTATTTATGTTTTTTTAATAGGATCTCTGGTGATTCACATATTTTATGTAAAGTATTGCGTTAAGTGTCGCTTAATTCCAAACCAAACGATTCGTTAAATGTAACTAAATTGCAACCTCCGGATGCATGTCAGATATGAGTTTCCAACCTAAAATGTAATAACAGATTCTTGTGTCACTCTGACTCCATACATACCAATTCCAGCAAATGAGAACATCCCACATATTCTCATGCACGCTTTGGATTGTTCTCGGTAGAGGGGACGCAAAGTAGATACAAAGCAATGTAATATATTACCAAGATACATTTGTAGCTGTTTCCAGCGTATTTATTAAGGCAATATTTTTTAAAAAAGTAAGTTTATGCAGGTAATAATGGGAGTCACCAACAACAAACTGAAATGATAATAGCAGCGTAGAATATTTATACTAGAGTTACCCTCACCAACAAAACCAAGATACCAGGTGCCGTATTCTCTAAACAGTGCAGATCAATTTATTGCTGCAAGTTAAAGATATTCCCTCATAAATATAAGTCGAGGTGAGTTTTAGGGCTTTACGCTACTTCAGGACATTTCGTTTGATATGGGGTAAATTATTACGTTCTCCAGTCTAGAGAGACCAATTTCATAAATGTTATGTTTTACTCTCAACAAATATATAAATTCGTCCTGTGTTTGGAAAAAAAATCGCATCCAATTTAAAGGTCATTCCATCATCAAATTGTTATTGCACATTTTTAACAAATGTATAATTATAAGCTCTGAATAGTGATTCATTGATTTCAAATCATCACATTTCACGAGTTAAAAGGGGTCAAACTTGCTATTTTATGCTTTTTTCATGCCGTTGTTAAGATAAAGTAATTATTGTATGGGGCTTATATTTATTGTAACTAGATATTCATATGAGGTGTTCTCAATGAAATATTTATAATATTAATATTATGAGTATATATATATATATAGTATTTATATTATGATTACTTATATTGATATAATTAGTATTATGATTATGTTTATTATTATTATTGATACTATTAATATCATGATTATTTATATTGATTATATTAATATTATGATTATTTTTGATAATATTAATATAATGGTTGTTTATACTGCTAAAATTATTATTAATAATATTATTGTCAAATAACCTTAATTTCCTGAGAGATTTTAACAAACTTCAGGTGATTAAATGTGTTGCATTAATTTGTATGTTTTATTATTCATCAAAATAAATGATTCTTTTCTCCATCGTGTATAGCTACCCGTCCAGACTATACGCATTTTATTTAAGCTATTAGGGAAAAGTATAATGGAGCGGAAACTCACCCCTATTTTGGAAGGAGGGTAGGAAACAATTGAGGAAATATCACTCTCACTACATCCGGCTGGGAATCGGACCCAAAACTCTCCGTCATCAGTAAACAAATATCAATGATTTTGGTATTTAGTCTGCATGCCAGCTGATGGTAAAAATATACTTTTAGGATAATTGTGTATATTAGGCGTATCCAATATTAGAAACGAATTAGCATTTATACCTTTCATATATAATTTGCGTTTATTTTAATTTCATGAACGAGTTTGTATTCACTATTATAGTTTGTAATTATTTGTACTGAACTCAGTGTACTATAAATAAAAATATTTCTATGTTAAATAAAGCTTTTGTGCGAGGAAGGTAAACGTTTACATAATAAGAAGACTGATTGGCCAACTTAATTGATCTGAAAACATGAAATGTAGCGTTTTTACGTGACATTTCACGCGATGTTTATAAACAAAAGCCAAGCTCACGTTTTAAAATGTTCAACTTACCAGCATGTAAATTTCTTTATATAGCTTAGAAAACGGATATTTAGCCACCACACACACACACACACACACACACACACACACACACACACACACACACACACATATATATATATATATATATATATATATATATATATATATATGTGTGTGTGTATATATATATATATATATATAAAAGTGCTATGAATCTTGTTAGAGATATAGCCTATGTAACCTACTTAAGCATAAGGAGACAAGATGATGAAAATAATCTATTTATTAAAGTTTTACTGGAGAGAGAATATAAAATAACAAACCGGTATTCGATGAAAAACAACCCACAGTGTATAAAGCTGGAGCTGGAATCGAAACCCACACTCCCTGGATAAAGCCTCTATATTATTAATGAGTATATTAGTTTTTTCCTTTATGTGAGTTTATATGTCAACTTTATTTTATCACCGCGTCTTAATACCTGTTAAAGTTATATACATGAATGATAATTTCTCTAAATGGGTAGGGATGATGAAGGAAGCAATTTAGAGGTATTTTACCCCATTTGCGTGGAAGGAGGGTGGTAAAACATTTAGTAAAAACCACCCTCAGAAAATCCGATCGGTATTCAAACGCCGATCTCCCGTCATCAGCAGGCTAGTCCAACACGAGAGTGACGCCTTAGACAGTTTGGCCACTGAAGCAGGTGTGCATTAAATTCTTCACATACTACCTATTCCTTTGTTGTTTGAAAGCTTTGAATTTTCAATATTAAAGTTTTTGAAAATAATGGAGTTTAAATGGTTATTTTGGAAAACAAAATCTTACCATGATTATATTGATCTCTAGGAATAAAAGAACGTACATATACATATGGACATTTATTTCTACCGCATTTTATAACCCGTTCTGGCCATACACATTATAATTACGCTAATGGGATATGAATAAGGATGATAGGGTTATTATAAAACGTACTTGCATTTGCGTGGAGGTAAAGTGGGAAACCATTTAAGATAAAACACCTTCAATACGTCCTACTGGGATTCTAACCTAGACCTCTCTTTCACTGGTGGCCCAAACTAGATGAAACTAGCAGTTGGCTTACGTATCAACCGATGTGGGTCAGTAAATATTGTTGTCACCAAGTTTCATATCAAAATTATCTATTATATTCCAATACTGGTAAATTAAAAGTTTAAGCTCGTGTCTTAGTATGGAATATTTCCGCAGTGTTTTCATTTAATTTTTTTTTACTCATTGTTTAGTTTTAATGTAAGGGCTATTAAATATTTAGTCCAAGGTTTGAGGAAAGCAGCTCATATTATATTGAAATGAAGAAAGAATGAGAACATACAATTTTTAAAAACTACCCCAATTTACCAAACTACGATTAAAACCTCAAACTTCCCCAAGATGGGGTGGAGGGTAAGGCCAACTAATGGCAGTATTCTTACCGTTTTACAATCAAACAATTTACTAATCAAAATAAGTCTAATATTTGTTCAGTAGAAATACAGTATTTAATTTTCTTCACATGGTGACCTCAACAGTTCTTGAATATCTATTAAGGGTGTCCTGGAATTTAATGAGAACTTTTTATTTTCATTTAAAAAGTTTATCATCAAATACTAATATGCTGATGACAGATATTCAACAATTACTGTTGAGATAACCATGTGAAGCAAATTAAACTCTACATTTCTAATGAAGATATACTTTATTTATTTTGGCCAAAAAAATGTAAGGTAAGAAATTGGAAAAATATTGCCCTTAATTTATGTCTCCTACACTCCCATCCTAACTGCAAACAAGTTATTTTTTAATCAATGTGTCTCACAACCTTTTTAGGTCAAACACATATGTACTAATTACGCCAATGAATTAGAGATGAGGACGGTTGAATTTAGAGTAAGTGTACCTTCATTTGCGTGAAGGTAGAGAGGAAAAGAATTTTGGAAAAACAACCCTCTGTCCATACGTCCATGAATTGAATCCCCACCTCTTCGTCATTGGCAAATAAGATCAGATGAAGTAAAGGGTCATTCGATTATTAAAATTTTATTGCATATTTTAAACAAGTGCCCAGCCATGTTACTCTCGCAATAGAATTGAGTGCCGATGACGTGGCAATCAGGATTTAGGTCCCAGTCACGTGTATTGAGTGTGGTTTTTCCTAAATGGCTTTACACTCTCCTCCCACGAAAAAGAACATACACGTCCTCTAAATTCAACCTTCTTCATCCCTAACAATTTAATATAACTATTTCATATACTTGTAGCTCAAACGGTTGGTAAGAAGTGACAAAAAAAAACACAAAATATGCATTTATATAAAAAAAACGGAGCCTGTAGATAATATTTTCTATCTCCCAAGCTCCGCTATACATGTATATTATACATTACAAGGGTTTGCTTTCTCTTACAAATATTTACATGTATTTTTAATAACAATGAATTCACTATCCATTTATATAATTCATATATAGGCCTACAAATTAATCTATCTTTATTTTATTGTGAGGGAATAATCAGCAATGAAAATAAAGCCTTAAAATAATATATTGCTGTTACAGTCTTGAAAATTTTACTTGGTTATTTATATACAGAAATGTATCATTCTTAATAGCATCCGTATGCAATACTCTCATTAAAATTATACTTATTGGAAGATATGATTAAGGTTGAATTTAGAATAAAGCTTTCCACATTTGCGTAGATTGATCGTGGAAATCTCATCTTTATTATACCAATACCAAACCTCACCGTCCTTATCATAAGGAATTTAATAACAGAATGGTTACTCAGCGTGCCCATCTATGCCGGTTAAAAACCTTGGATGTCAAATAATTATGTAAACAAAATAAATGTTGCAAGAGTTTCTATTGTATTGCTACTATTCCATTTGGTTTGTTTTCTTTAAAAAAACTGTAGATAATTTTTATCATAACAGCTTCCAAAAACACAAACGTACAGAAATAAAACAGATAAACAGAATTAGAACACTCCCAAGAAACGAATAAATATCCGACAATCACGAAAACTTAGGGTAACAAAACAAAAAGCCTTGGCTTTAAAAATATACATTCACGAGATAGCTAATTTGAACACTTCTAAGGGAGACATGCTGTGTGTATATATATATATATATATATATATACCACATAACACTTAGCTTTATCTTATTGAAATGGAAGTTCTGAATCTTCAAAACAAATCAAACTATCTTCAGTTATAATAGACTTTTCTGTAATGACCTTAGTAAAATTAGTAGTATTGTGAAGAGTAAAACTAGTTCCCTCCATTAAAAAAAATTCTAAGTACACCATGTTAAGAATGTTGTCATATTCTTATGATTACTATTGTCTTAAGATTTATCTATTTTTGATTTCAAGTCAAAATATCTCCTGTAATTTCTATTTTGATTTCAAGATGATATTATTTCTTGTTTATCAAGCTAGTCAGAAAATAAGTTAATAGTATATTGATAAAGAATAATCATTATTTGCGTGATTTAAGATATCATACTCACAATATATCAGAATTTTTAAAAATTATGATAGATACTTGATTGATTGTGATATTAAATTTAAACAACTTTAGATGAGCTAGAAAACAAAAATTATTTTAATAGGCCGCTATAGTGAAAAGCATAGTCAAATCGTAAAAACCATTAACAGTAAGCATACATACATACATACATACATACATACATACATACATACATACATACATACATACATACATACATACATACATACATACATACACACATACATACATACATACATACATACATACATACATACATACATACATACATCATTTAGCCTAGGTTCAAATAATTCCATCTCCCCATTTTGTCGAGATATCCACACATTTGACAGTTATTATAAAAGAAACATTCGAACACATAGAAAAATTTCCAAATGTTCAAGTTAAAAAATGTGAAAAAAACTCTATTTGTGTAAGGGTGGATATGATATGTATTTTACCATTTCTCTTACTTAAAACTTAGACTCCTCGAGATAATGTTATTTTTTCCTACATTTATTTTAAATCCCCAAACTTCAAATGCAAGGTTTTTAAACCTCGTCTCAATATCAGCAAGAATCATATTAGGAAATAATAGACCACTTCTTAATATAATGCGCAATGTTTGGATATCTCTGCGCTTTGGTAGATGGCCCCTTCAAGGTGGAGTGGAGGGTCACGTGAGTTAAGGTTAATATTTTTCAGTTTTTATGAGAACAAACATTTGTTGGCCAAAATAAAGCAAATATGGTACTAACATTTTAGAAATCTTTGTGTACATATCTTTAACGAAGGAAATTATTTTATGTAGTTTGTTATAGCCAAGTGTGTAACAAACTACATAAATCATTTAACTTGCTTCAGTGGCCACTCCAAGATAATGCGGATTCATTTCCTCCAAATTACACCTTCCCCAATCCTAACGCATTTGCATAACTGGTACACATGCATATAAACTGAAAAGGTAGTAAGATGCGCTGTTAAAAAAAATATTTCATAGTAAAATATGGCATCAGTAGAAACGCTAAGTTTAATTTTTGACACATAGTAATTACAACAGTTTTTGAATATAGGTCACGGGCATTGCTTTGTTGGACCGGGAATATTTATCATAGTTTAAAAACTTATCTGGTCATATGGTGCAATTCTCATAGCATAATATATTCAAGAACTATTGACATAACAATATAAAATGGTGACCTGGCGGTCTAGGGGTAAGGTGTAGGACTTATTTGCTAGGGGTCAGGGGTTCAATCCTCGGTCCCGGGACAGATTTATTTGACTGACAAACCCTTCCTTCATCTCTGACAAGACGTGTATTAATCACAACTTGTGAATGTGTGGAGGGCCAGACCTCCACCGTGGTTCGGACTCCACGTTAAACTGTAGGTTCCTCTATTTCATTTCATAATCACCCTACCATTACACATTAACGTAAGTGCGTACAGCCCAAACGGTTAGTAAGACACGGTGCTAATAATAATGATGATAATAATTAAAAATAATAATAATAATAATAATAATAATAATAATAATAATAATTGTAGAAAATTAAACTAAATATTTCAGTCAAAATAGTTTTTGTTATAAAAAGGGTGAAAATACGGGCCTCAACTCACATTCACTTCTATCCCAATTCGAACTTCCAACAAACAGTTAAATATAGTTCCTCTCTCTTTAATTAAAAAACAATTTCCACAGACATTCCAAATTGCCTCATAGGTAGGGGAGTCACACTAAACTCCGCAACACTAAGCCTTAGGACTTAACGTTAATTGTGCCGCTTATTAATTACCCTTCTACACTCACCGTTCGTTCGGATAGCCGTTTTCCGTGTGTATGTTTCCGGTAGCCTTCCATGTATTCCCATCATCCACCGCGCACTATCCGATGCGGATATGATGGCTGTATCTTCTAGGATGACGTTCTCATCATTAGCGTTACGGCACTTGACAATAGCAGTGGCAGCAGGCAAAGAGAAATGAACTGTTCGCAAAGCGAATAAGAGTAGTGGTGGGTGGGTGACATTACGAGATTTATTACAAAGAGATTAAGTACACCTATCAACTGCAGACATTGTTCTTGATGGGAATGAAGTGTATCTGTCTCTCTATTTATCAGGCTTGCTCTTCATCCATCGTACGTCCTTCGTTTCCCATTATTTATCACAATGACTCTTGATACTAATATAATATTTTATGCACTTTTTTTGTCATATAATTTTTGTTTTTCTTCCGAACATCATATCTATATACATATCTTATATGCATTAACTTTGTCACTTTATATATTTTTACTCTCTGTATATATCTAGGTCTGTTCACATTTGTAAACTTTATTACTCTCTATCTTACACACTTCATCTCTTAATCTTTTTCTTTTTTTTAATCAATAAGTCTGCTTTCAAAGTTCCATTTACTGTCAGTTTATTTACTAAAAAATCATTTAAAACACGCAGGACTATAATTTCCTTAACCAAAATATTTGTTTTACGTTGATAGATAAATTAAATCACAATCTTTGAATCTTCAAAACTGGTCCAGTCCATATCCAATATCCTTAAACATCGAGTTGTATAAAGTAAATGATAATATTTTTAAATGTTCCCAAATTGGTATTACTTTTCAAGGTGTGGTGAAAGTGAACGAAAGTTTTGTTTGTATTCTCGCAGTTTTCATAGCAATTTAATTTTGGAAAAAGTAAATAAAAATCTGCTTGAGTAAATACGTTTGGTTAGATTTTCTACAAATAGTAATTTTAACAATAATTAAATATATTTCAATGGTAATAATAGAATTTGAACATCATTTTATTGCCCCCTTTCAAAAGTTTGTGTTTGAATGGCAATATGTTCATGACAGATATTCAAGAACTATTGAGCTTACTTTAAAATATGTAGAAACTTAAACTAAACTTATATACCATTTTAGAAAACATTCTAAACAAGTTGAAAATAAGGAATGGATTTGATTTATAATATAAGATTTAGTTATAGTACTTAAAAATCTATAGAAAGAGTTGATTGATAAATTTTGTTAAGTTGGTTGATCTAAAACAAAATTGTAGATCAAAAAGTATAATTATGTTAGATTTATAGTGCTAACATATTGTCAAAATGTTCACTATTTTGACAATATGTTAGCACTATAAATTTAACATAATTATAACTTTTGATCTACAATTTTGTTTTAGATCAAACAACTTAAAAAAATTATCAATCAACTTTTTCTATAGATTTTTAAGTACTATATCTAAGTCTTAAATTATAAATAAACTTATATACAAGCAATATTTGATTCATGTTGATTAACACCTTTGTTTCATAAAAAATTTGCATAAATACTGCCCCTAGCTAGCGTTTTTTTTCATCCTATCTTAATTTTAATTTAAATCATATTTTCTTGAATAAATAACATTAATTTATTAAAATAAGTTGTAATCTTTTGTTTCTTTTTGTTTTATTGTTTGTCCATATATCCTCATTAGCCCATATTTACACTTATTAGGTATAAATGAGTAAGGTATAATTTTGAAGAAATGTACCAGTATTTGTATTGAGAGAGTGTAGTAGAAACCACAATCAGACTCAGTACAGCCAACAGAGGTTAAAACCCTGTCCTTCCTGTCACAGGCTTAATGCTTAGTCCACATAACCAACAAAGTGGGTGCCAGTATGTAATATTTAGTTTTTACTATGCATTCGATTTGTCAATAAATTTATATTGTAAGAGGTTTGTATTTTTAAATATTGCAAAATATTTTAACAAAATCCCAGTAGTTGATTTTAATATGTAAGGATTATATTAAATATTTAAAATTAAATCTATATTTCTTTGTTGTATTTACCAAAGATTATTTCATTAATATGTACTTAAAATTAAATATGTTTATTTTATTGGAGCTTTTAGATAAAATTATTTCATTAAATTGTAGGTATTAACTAAATATAAATGGTTTTCTTATTTTAACTCTCGGTAATTTTAAAGATTTTAGTGAGTAAAATAACAAACCCAGTATAAATGGTCTTACTAATGCATATTCCATACAAAGCCTCAACAAACACAAATTTATCAGGCTAGATTCTCCCTTAAATATATTTTTAGTTAAATAGTTGGTTATGTCATATTTAAATATTTTGGTAACCAGCTTAATATTGGTTTTGATGAGTAAGTAAGATTTAAAACGCACTGAAACCAAAATTACTGAACCAGAGATGGTAACATTTTAGAACCTCAAACCACTATACCACGTGGCTTCACCAAATATAATAACTAGTAAGTGTGCTTTAGTCAGTTTGTCCCAGTTAATTGGATAGTATCCTAAATTTAATACAAGAAAATAATAAAATCCTGATTCAGAACGTTAATATACTTTTAATAAAAGGATACAAACTCAATTAAATTTTTTCAATGCTATTATTAATCGAAGTATGGCCCCTAATATAAGTAGTTAGTCGTATAGCTCAATCACCCAAATCACCAGACCGATCAAATTATTTGAAGATCTTAGCAACAAAAACACTTTTTGTCCTTAATTATGAACCTATGGGCCATAAGAAAATAAAAATATCTTCGACCAGGCCAAGACATTCAAGATAGTTAGGAAGGTACAAGAATCCTAGGTCGCTAGGAATGCCAATACCTCGATGGGATAGTAATGTTAAAATAGATTTGAAGGAGGTTAGGAGTCACAATAAGAATTGGATGGAAGTGTCTCAGGATAGGGTTGAGTGGCTATCTTAAGTTATGCCAGCCATAAATATTTGAGCTCCTAGATCAGGGATGTCCAAACTTACTTACAGGAAGGCCAAATGAAAAGAATAAAAACATTGGTGGAGCAAATACTTTTATTCATTAATTTCTCATCAAAATTCACTTAAAACTTAAAACTATATGATAAACTCATGTAAGTGAAAAGAATAAACTTAAATAAATTGATAATACAAAACAATCATAAAGATCTTAGTGACTTAGTGTGTTTTAAAAATGTTCAGAATAACTATATGGTGGAGTGTGAGATGAGTGAAATTGTGAATTAGTTTCCAGTATTTTTTTTATAATCTGGGATAAACTGTGAGAAGGTTATTTATTCTCAAAAGAGAAGATGAATGCTCATCAGATCACTTTTTCGTAAGTTTCTTGGTTGAAAACCATAGTTGTTCGTATTAATCTGAAGATGCAAACATTTCCATATATTTTTGAGCATGATTTACAAAGTTTGTAAACGTTGATTTTGGCATGGTTTGAAAATTAATTGAGTTTTATTGTGTTTAAAAAAACCTCTTCACAACGTAACAAATTTAAGTTATTTACCACACTGGCCTGTTTGAACACACCAAAGGGCCATAGTTTGCCCTGTGACGTGTACGTTTGGTGGCGTTGACAAGCGACTGTGGCGCTAGGGTCTGGGATGGATCGGTGAGTTTGCTTGAGGCGAACAGCGGGTCACTTGCTCGAGATAGTGATGGGCACAATCGAGTAATTCTAAGAATCGAGTAATTACTCGATTCTCTTTAAAAATAATCGAGTAATCGAGTAAAATTACTCGAGTAATTTTTAGCAAATCATCTACTCGAATCGTCTTGTGGCTTTGTTGGACAACATTACTCGGAAGTCTTGCAATGGAATTCGATACTAATAACAAGTCCATAATCTCTGACTGTAGTAGGCAGTCGACACTGACAGTGACCTCCACCCCCTTATTTTCAGTTTTTACTTTGAATGCAGTCAATATGAAAATATGCGTTTTAAGAAATGTCTCACAAATAAAAATTGTTTTGTGCTCTTTTTAATAAAATAAAACTTTTCTTTAAACGTTCATGTTAAAGAAATTGATAATAATTGTACCTTTTTAAAAGTTAAAACCATTTTTTTTTGTATCTTACTCTAATTAGTTTCAATTTAAAAATAATCATATTTTACTAAGGAGAAATTAAAATAAATAAGAAAGACAATATCTAGTTTCATCAATGCGATTGTGAAAATAAGACTGCCGAGGTGCCGAGTAAAAAGAATCGAGTAACTTTCATCGAGTACTTTTGAAAAGAATCGGAAATGTGATACGCTTAGCTAGTAGCATGCTTTTCGATTGTGTACCTTACATCTGCGAGTAATTTGTATTGAGAATGCATGTGCAACGTTTAAACCATAAAGGGTCAT
>CABFWO010004011.1:26353-39089 GCA_902155825.1 Timema genevievae
TATTATTATTATTATTATTATTAGCACCGCGTCTTACTAGCCGTTCGGGTTATACGCACTTACGCTAATGTGTAGGGTGATTGTGAGATGAAATGGATGACCTACAGTTTAACGTGGGATCCGAACCACGGTGGAGGCCTGGCATTCCTCACATTCACAAGTTGTGATTAATATACGTCTTGTCAGAGGTGAAGGAAAGGTTCGGTAATCGGATAAATCTGTGCCGGGACCGAGGTTTGAACCCCGAACCCTCAGCCCAGAAGTCTGACACCTTACCCCTAGACCACCAGGTCACAATATTTTGTTACACTTTAAATTGGCTTAGCAAATAATCAAGTCTTAAACTAGCGAAATGTGGGAAAATACAATGTTTTAAAATGTGACACCTTAATTACAAAATTATTTAGTGAAATGTTAATTTGTTATAATCAAACCAGTTTTAAAAAAACACAAGGATTAAAGTTGCATTTGAAAAGCGCCTTTTAAGAAATTTTATCAAAAACTCAAAGAATAATGATAATAAATAAGATACAAATTTAAAAGAGATTAAGTTAAAATTGTTACAGGTTAAATAATAACAATAAAGTTTTTGTTGTTATATAAATGATTAATTAAATATATGGACGTAAATAAATTTATTGAAACCATATCCTTATTCCTTGGTGGTCCCCTGCTTCTTAAGAATGTGTAGAGATTATAGTCGTCTACTTGTATGTAGATTAAACATGTTTCAGTGCAAACACCACCATCGGGAAACTTAAAAACATAAACGTATGGATGTTTCTCTCTAGTTTCTTGTACAAAGAAAGGGTGATGCATTGACATTCTTTTAATCACTTAATGTAACAAAAACTTTATTTTTAATATTTAATAGACCCACTTCGGTGGCAACATGGTATAAGGTGCTACTCTTACAATAGACTAGACTGCTGATGACCGGTATATTGAGGTTTGAATCTCGGTCGGGTATAATGAGACTTTAAAAAAAAATTGTTTTCCACTATCCCTCCCCGCAATTGCAGGAAAACTTTCTCTAAATATAACTTTCCTAATCCCTAAAACAATTAGTGCAATTAGTATATAAGTGTACTACCCGATAGTTTAGTGAGTCGCTATGATAATAAGAAAAAACAATATTTAACTTGTAAATGTTTTAACTTATTCTATTTTAAAATACACAACTTGTGAATGTGAGGAATGCCAGGCCTCCACCGTGGTTCGGATTCCACGTTAAACTGTAGGTCCTCCATTTTCATCTCACAATCACCCTACCATTACACATTAGCGTAAGTGCGTATAAGCCGAACGGGTAGTAAGACGCGGTGCTAATAATAATAATAATAATAATATTTTAAAATATATATGATTTATTGTCATTCTACCTTTAGTTTTTTAATCCAATTTTTTAAAACGCTATATTCAAATGTTACTTTAATCCCTATACATAAGTAAAATCGGATTTTGGTGAAGTGAAACCGAGGGCGTCATTGTTTTTGCAGTTTTTATAACAAAGCATTTTTTGATCACAATAAGTCAGATATTGCTGCAGTAGAAATATAGAGTTTAAATTTCTTCACTTAGTGATATCAACCATAATTGTTAAATATCTGTCATGAACATAATGCCATTAGAACATTAAAAACTTGAAGAGAAAAATATTGTAGGACACCCTTGAGGGATATGCAAGACTGTTGAGGTCACCATGTGAAGAATATCAAAATCTATGTTTATAGTGGAGCAATATTTTATTTGTTTCTGCCTTAAGAATGATTTGATATAAAAATTTATTAAACACTGCCCTCAACACGCGTTCCTTACATTCCCACAGTAACCATTTAATATTTAACTAAACAATTTTGTAATTAAGGTGTGACACTCAAAGTATTAATATTTCCTACATTTCACTAGTTTAAGACTTGATAATTAATAAAACCGGTTTAAAGTGTAACCAACTAATTGAAATCATTGTCTTAATTATTGGTCTAGAATTATTTTTAATAATATAGTATTGCCTGGTAAAGATAAGTATTGCGATCAATTTTGCTATCTGTAGTTATAATTATGTGTATGCAATTTATTTTTACACCAACTTTTTCATAATATTCGTATCACGGAATATACATTACCTATAATAGTTGAAAATATACAGTATATATGTTTTTATCAATAAAACTGTAACTAATCAGTACCTTTGTATCTACTTTTTAAATAATACCCTGACTAATCTGCTATATCCTTGTAATTTTAAAATGTTGTTGACTTTTAGTGGGTTAAGATGTGAAACGTTAGATGTACGGGTTCTAATACTTAAAATACTTTTTTATTGGTATTTCCCTCCACTCTATGTCCCATTGTATTACTACCCATCTAGTCTACATACATATACATTAAAATAATTGGACGGGTATAAGGAAGATAAAATTTAAGCGAGTGTACCGGCATTTGAGTGAAAGGAGAGTAGGAAAACATTTAGCAAAGAAAAAACACCTTTAGAATACCAAGCCGAGATTCGAGCCCCAACCTTCCAATCCTCAGACTATATTAGACTGAAATTTAGTCCACCTGCCTACCAATTTGAGTCGTATCGATTTATAGTTGTTTATTGTGAGTATAAACTTGGATATACAGTTATTTTAATCCATCACCTACTACCCATTATCATATTTACACTCAATGAGGGTAAGAAAGTGAAAAGTAGAATTTGTAGAACTGCATAGCTGCAGAGGGATGGTGAAAATAATTTAGAATAAAATCACCTTTGTATACCTGAACGGTATTTGGACCCTTCCCCAGTTCCACAACAGCAGTATGTTAGACAAGACAAGACTGACTCTTTCATGTCTGCAAGCCTACTTTGAATGAGGAACCAGATATTGATGCATTTTTGCAAATTGTCTTCATTTTGTTGCACCTCGTCTTACTAACCACCTGGTCTATGATCACTTATATTTATGGGGTAGAGATGAGTAGGGTTGAGATTATAAGAGCTGTACCTTCATTTTGGGAAAGAAGGGTAGGAAATAATATAGGAAATTACAAGCAACTACACCCGGAATTCAAACGCAGACCAGACTAGAGCTAGGAATTAAGTCCATGTTCCCTTTATCTCTCTCTCAAATTTCACTACATTTGATTGACAATGAGTTTGTTGACGATTCCGATAAAAGCGTTTACAACGAGCCTTGTGTCGAATAAACTGACAGAGATATACCTAAGTTAATTGACAGTCATATCACTGGGCTCATATTACAATGACATCGAATTCACGAATATAGATGGCGAATGATTCTATGTCAAAGAGGATTAAGAAAACATTGTAACAACGGAGTATAAAAAAAGTAAGGCCCATTAAAAATAAAAATGAAACATCTTTTAAATGGACACAATATCTTATGAGGCTATAGTTAATAAATTATTCATTAATATGGGTCGTAATAGTTAAATGGAGGCCAACAAACAAGACTATATAATTAAGTTATATGATTGAGAATAAACAAGTGCATTAAAATGAAACAAATGAAATATGCAGACAACTTAAAAATAACCTCAAAAGCTTTGATATATATAAATTCTTGTTTATACATGATAAAACAGATACATTTTTTAGTTTGTTTTAAAACAAATAATATTTAAAGAAGCCTTTTTTCTTCTTTGCTTACTTCATATCATAGTAATGCCTGGTTTACACGGTGCCTGGAACCATGTTTATCGATGAGCATGCAAGTCAGAGCAAGCTTGTAACACGCTCGTAGCAGATGATGTGCATGCTGCTCGGCACGGAGCTTGCATGGATCTGTCAGTGTTATATATTTTTATTTTGTACTCCGGTACAGTCATTCCACGTCCATGATATTTATTATTCTATTGCATTTTTGTTTTGTTCTGTGTTTTAAAAAAAATGTTAGTCTGGAGAAACGACTTTTCAGTTTATTAAATTGTATCAGGTGGAAATAGGCTTTTGAATAGCTGTTTCCCCCATTGTATAGAATCCAGTTCTATTACAAAACCATCCCTTTTTCCTCCTTTAACCTTAGGCTTCCCGCAATTCTTTTGAAATTAAATGGGACACTATAATAATTGCGTCATCGACACACACTTCTATATTGCCAAACTGAAAGAAGACTCCCACTATGTCTCGTTCTCAGGATTGACTTTAAGGACCTTAGCCCTGTCGAATGCAAGTCTAAAACCTATTTTATGGGATGGTGGGCGGGAGGGTGAAAGGCATGGCGTGGCTTCACAACCGACCAAAGTATCCTTCTGCTTCAACAAGAATAGAAGGATCACGGAAACCGTAGAAGGCGCTAGCTACCGGACAGGTCTTGCGGAAAAATCATACGTTTGTAAATATCAGTTTTCTCTAGAACGAGTGAAATTTGTATGTTATTAATTTCAACACCCCTTCTAAGATAATGTATCAATGTATATTATTTGTTACATTTTCTTATTTCTTGTTATGAATCCGGTAGTTGTCTATTGAAATATGTCAATTTTATCGATATTCGATAACTGTTAAAATTATAGAGGAGGTGTGTATGTTAAAAATTATAACTTAATCAACATGCTTCTATTCTTGAACAAACCATTCCCGAAAAGAGAATTGCAAAACAATACCAATTCTTGAAGATAGCCGTTGTTTCTCATGGCTCTGCATTTCCAAAATAAATGATAAGGACCAATCACCTCAAGGGTGTGCGAACAGTGTGAAAAATATAATCATGTAGTTTGATTTATTAAATGAGAGAAGTGGGCTTTACATTTAACTCTACTGAATGTAAACCTGAAAATATTCGAAACAATCACTCTACCGTTTGTTTTCTATGGTTGTGAAACGTGGTCTCTTAACTTACATGACGGAAAGAAAAAAATAGGTGGTACGAAAACAAGGTACTTAGGAAGATATTTAATCCTAAAAGGGGTGAGGCCAGTAGGTATTGGAAGAGGTTATATAATGATGAGTTACATACCCTGTACTCATCACAAGACATTGTGAGGATAATCAAGTCTCATAGATTACAGTGGGCAGGAATTGAAGCGTGAATGGAAGATTCTAGAACCTTGATTAGGGTTCTGACTCAGGTGGGCTGTAAATAATTACTCAAGAGAGGGATAGGTGGCATACTTTTGAAGTGAGCCAATGAACTTGTAAGTTCATAATGCCATAGCGTAAGTAATTAACTAATTATGTCTGTGGTGAGTATATTTCACGAAAACGTTTTAAAATATTAATTGATTTAATTTAAACATTGTACGGTTGTTCTTTGAGCCTTTATACAGATTGAGATATTTGAAGAAGAAAACCTAACCAAGGGTTGGGGAGAAATCATGTATAAAAATACGGCTTCTAGCATTAATGATTATATTATATATGTACTTTTTTGGGCATTTCCTGATACCTTGTACTGTTGAAAATTAGTATATAGGTGCACACAACTGTAAAAACATGTAACAAGAATTAAGATTATAAATTTTTTTTTGCTGTGGGGGTGCGGGTCGAGGTAAGTAAGTGGGGGGCAAAAAACAAAGTTGGCCCAGGGCTCCACGTCTGCTTAGGCCAAGCGTGCACTTTCTAGTTGAAGGAGTAGAAGTAGTGTACTCGCTAAAATAGAGCTACATGTATATACCTTCGAGCAAAGAACTGAAATTGCAAGCAAGCAATATGCATGCAATGTAAGACAGTGAGCATCAATCATGTTTTATCTAACAGTTTCATGCATCGTGTAAGCCAGCATGACTAAGCTTTAAGATTTGATATAAATATTTGTAAACATCAAATTTGGATGTAAACGATTTATTCATTTAGTTATTATAAAAGTGCAAAAGTATATACAAATGATAGTTAAAAAAAAAATTGAACATTACTATATCATAGATTTCTCTTAAACTCTAAAAATACATTTATTCACCATTTTATGTTTCTAGATAATTTGTGTGAATAAGAAAGCAAAATTAATCCCATCATCTATGAGCTCACTAATTCAAAATGCTTACATACAATGACGTTTCTATTAAAATATTCTTGATATTTGAATAAAGTTATGAAGATGATTTTTATTTATTGGTTTCACTTCCTTACTCCAAGATATGGGTACTTTTCATCTAGATTCCACATATCTAATCACTATCACATTAGTGTGACTAAATCCAGATAGCCAAACAAGTATCAAGAGTTTTGGAAAAGATTCTTGTATGTTACATCTTTCCAAAGTTTTCACTCATATAAATAAGTTTCAAGCTTTACACCCACAAACACACTAATAGCGGTGAATTGCAAGTAACTACTGGCAAATGACCCACCGGCGTTGCCCTCCTATTGGATCAATTCCACAAAACATTAATGTAGTCTTCTACCACAAAATCAGAACATTCAGAGTAATGGTTGGTTGTTAATGTTCTGACACCACTAAGCCGCAGGCAATACATATACACCGGTAATTTGTTAGAAAGCATTTATCAGTCCAACCACCACAAAAACAACTTTGGGCTAACTTTGGATGGACGGTGATGGCCTCTCATCAAATACCTTGCGTGGCAATAGCAATTGTTTGGTGGCAGTATACCGGCACCATATGTCACGTGGTAAAAAGTGTTAATCTTGTATTAGACTGGATTTCGGGTATCAAGGAGGTAAAGTTTCGAATATTGTCTGTGTACATTGGGGGTATTTTTACAAATCACTGTGGCTTGACAACTCTTTACAGGCAAATTTTATTTATTGCACTTCTTCCATCCCAAACTTCACGATTTCTAGCCCTTAAATTAATACATTCTTAGATCTTTTCATAAATTTGATAAGGAAAAAATACTAGTGATTATAAGCCACTTAAGTTTATCAATCAGCCGATTAACAAGTGTAAATTTTCATAAATAAAAATCAATTGCTCAAGTGGCACAGTACAAATGATGGCCAGGCACTAGAAGTCCATAAATGGCCTAAACCTATGAGTAAATAGTGTAGTAGATATACTGTTTTGATTAAAGACATCAATTTATGAGAATAAATACAATCACAAATGATTTAACCAGATATTGAAAATATCAATTATTTAAATTTAGTCTTACTATTATGTTTTTATATTTATAAAACAAAACATCAAAATCAATATTTAAAGCTTATAATTTAATATTATTAGTTATTTTCCTGATGTGAACTAACGTGTAAAAGTTATCTTTCTGTTGGATAAAAATATAAACTCTCTTTAGAATATTACTGATCAGGAAATGCGTTGGACTGCAAAGCTAGAATTTGTAAAATATGTTCTACAAATTGAACTTATTAAAAAAAAATAGTACCCCAGTTTTTTACCAAATTAAGGAACCAGATAAAAACCAAAAGTTAAGATTGTTACATTAAGTTGTTATGAACTAATATCAAATCGAAAACAATGAGATATTTCAAACACTTAGCTTGGCAAGAGAGAAAAAATGTCATGCCACTGATCCATTTGAAATCTCATATTGTAATGAGATACAACAGACAAAGTTCTTCCACCTCAGGAAAGATTCGTACCGGATGCAATATAATATTTATAAATCATATCAGACAGGTTAGCACAAAATAATCTGATATGTAAAATTTGTATGTGGAAACTTTAAAGATGTTATGAATTCAAGTATGTCGAACTACAGAAATTCACAAGTGTATCAACAAAAGAGAGGACATTTTATTGTAAAAATACTAATCCATCAGTTTAGAGCATTGTTACCCTACCTTTTTCGACCCAACAACTCTTTGAAAAGTGTGATCCTTGAGCTTGAAAAACTTTGGCTAACTTAGCAGTATCTGGAGCATACTTGGATAGTAAAAGTCTTAAATTCCCACTACTGATAATAACCATAAGTTTTGATTTTTCACTAGTATGCGAATCATTGCACTGAATCCTCATTTAATCTAGAAAAGAAGACGGGGAGGCAATATAATTCCTTAGCATGACATTGGCCGCTATTTTGAAATATTTACTGAAAAGCACACACTATTTATACTTTATAGCGTTATTTCTATGAAATGAAACTATTAAATACATTCTACGTGGGGAAAAAAGAGTTTAAAAATTAATAATTTTTGTATTAAATAAAATTAAACGGATATTCTTCAACTGTAAATCTAGAATGCCAAATCCAAACGCCCCCCTCCCTCCTAAAGTTTGTAGTCACACCAACGCCACCCTGAAATTCTGTAACGCCCCCCAAGGTGGTGGGATGCTACCACCCACGTTGGGAATCCCTGGCTTAGAGATGTTTATGCTCAGGAAGAAGTTCTTTCAAATGGTCCATGCAAGTTCGGTATTTGTATACAATAAAAAACAATGTTGCTGGAAGATCGTGAAGAGCAATTGACTGTACGGAATCTTTTTTTTTTAATGATGAAGATATATTTAGTGGGTGTATATTTTCTTGCATTTATAGGTTGAACACCACTTAATCATGGAAAACCATTAATTTTAAGTCATTCCTGTTCTACTTTCAGTGTAAAGTGTTGCATCAATCAATAATTTGATTCTGCTTAGAGGAATTCTTGGAACGGATATTTTCCTAAAGGAGCACTAAAACAAACAAATGCCTCATTATTTTCGTTGGACATTTCCTCGAAGCACTTCAGAATGTATTGTTATCTCTATCTGGGGTAAATGAATTTGCTTTCGTTTAAGGAGAGTGATACGAGTATATACAATTTTGTTTCGTCTCAATTTGATATATTTGAAGTTCTGTCGTTGAATGTAGTAAATAATCGATTAAGGGTATTATAAAATGGTCAAAAGTCTAAAAGTTCATTGAAATTCGAAATATAGTCCCATACATTACTGTTATAAAGCACCTAATACGATGGTTTTATTGAGTGAAAGAAAATGAAAAGCTTATTGACCGTCAGAAAAACATTTAGTAGGTTTGGAAAACACTAGCTATCCTGGCAAGGACACATTCGTTTGTTTTTTAAATCAGTTTTAATCACTAGACTTGTGACTTCTTAGTGTATGTTTACATTCAACAGTTTTGGAAAATCTGTTTCCTCATATTTTATTATATTCTATTCGGTTTCCGAATGGCTTAAGCAACATATTCTAATATCTAACGTTTAACAAAACATATTTTCGAATGAGTAATTTTACTTGTAAACTTTTAACCTAAAAAAAATCTTTATAAAAATCATTTAACTCCATGATTCAAAACCAACATTTGATTGTAGTACATACACTCCTCAGGATTGAATGATAAGTGTTTTAAGGTTTTATTTATCGATCGTTTGTCTAGTTATCTGCAGGTGGCCTCACTCAAGTTCTGATACTACAATAGAGTTCAATACAATACTCCCTCCCACTCCAATGCTCCAATACAATGGTCAACCCCCCCACCCACAAGTATAGTCCGATTGTTAAATGGACTGTGTTTTTTTTATGGGGTCTATTATTATGTAAAGAGATAAAAAAACGACTAAAATAGTTTAATTGTTTTGGTTGAAAGTGAACTTAGTATAAAATCTGATGTGCTACAATTTTCACTAGACTGACCTTTGAAATTCTGAATGAACCGTTGCTATCACCATTCACCAATCTGAACAGAAAAAAAAAGATAATTAATTATATGCAATTTACCAGCATACACACGTTGTTAACACATCATATTCTTAACGTAAAAGGGGAACTCAATTCCTTTCAGGGCTAAAACCCCAAATTACTCTTTGTTTTATAAAGGGAACATATTAAATGAATTATAAAGGATAAGCGTGCATGAAAAGGTTTTGTACTGTTCTATTTTCATAGGAAGAACCTTTCTAATCCTATGTAAGCTCTACTCTATCGTATTTATACTTCAAGTAAAGTGTTATGGAGCTATTACTATTGATATTTTCAATACAAAAACTAGCCTAAACATTTTATATTATGATGTGATAAATTTTGACCGCAAAGAAATATGTTTGTAATTTTCTAAGTTGATTCCTACCACATATTATAGTGACGTAGTTTTTACTTTCTCTCAACCCCTCGGAGATAGAATTATTGTAATCATCGAAAAAATGGAACTCTTGATTTTGATGGATTAATGTCGACGTTTCATGACCCTCTGAAACCCAAAAAGTTGTTTTCGCTATGCCGTATGTCTGTATCTCAGCCTAGAGCCTAAAACATTTCATTTGTTGAGATGAAACGTGGTATCTAGAGTTTTCATAAGTCTTTTTGGAACTAAACATCCAACCCTATCATCAAGGGTAGTTTACTGAGGGTCAAAAAGAGAACAAATCAATTTTCTTGAAATCCGCTTTATCGATTTTCTTGAAATCCGCCTTATCGATTTCGATTTAATTTTATATCTATCCATTACAAACAAAATTGCGATTCTCGTTTTTCCATAAAAATGACTTTAAGGGAGCTTTACAAATGTAATAATTATTAATTTTGATCAGATCTCCGCAACTACTTGAGATACAAAATAGATTTTCATTGTAAAGCTGTAGTCCTATTTAAATTTGAAATCTTTTATATGGAATATATTTTTATAAACCCAATAGTTTCATACCTATAAACAAATATTTATATTTTGAGAAACTCTTGACATCTTAAAATTCTTTTTGATGACCAGGGATGTTCCTCTTTTCCTAATGTTTCTGTAAAAGTGCATATTATTTCACATATGCTCTTTGAGGGAGTGTTTCTGAAACAATGTATATAATTTCGTTTAAAAAATCTTCAGGGTTTTTGGTCAATGTCGCTATATTAATATAAAAAAAGAAAGTTTGTGCGGAGCAGCCTTCCATTTATTTACTTCGCATAGCGTATTAATACCCATTCAAGATATTCGCATTTAGTTAAACTAATGATGGAGGGTTGAAGAAGGTAATTTTTTTTTTTTTAGCACCGCGACTTTCAACCCGTTCGCGCTACTCGCCATGAAGGAAGTATTAAAAGGAAATTTGAGTGAGGGAGTGTAATTTAGAAGATATTACGCTTAGAAAATCCAGTTGGGATTCGAACCACGACATACCCGTCACCAGAATTCCTTTCGCTTTTGATTAACTCCTTATACCATGCGACAGTTGATGTGGGCTGCTCCCTTATTTATTACAACCACTTTAAGATTAGTTATATTTATCTTTCACTGATACAAGTAGGATATAGCGAAGGCCTTTTCTATTAAATGGTTTCTCACTCATCCTAATGCAAGTGTTGGTACATTTATTCTTAACCACACCTTCCTTGTCCCTAGAAAATTCATGTTAATATGCGAATAGCCCGAATGGAACAAGACGCGGTGAATTAAAGGAGATTTAAAATAGATGTACACAACACCAATCCTTAACCTATATTTGAAAAGTACTTATTTAATTTCTGAAAGTTGTATTTGTTGAACCAAGGAAGTCCAAAATTTGTAAAATACTGACTAAAACTATTTTTATATAATGAATAGAATAATAATCTTCGAGCTAAACTAATAAAAAATAGTTTTATTCCATTATAAATTTAAAATTATAAATCAAATAATGAAATGAATTGGAGTTAATGATAATTTTCATCAATGTTGTTGAAATATATATTTTAATGTTTACATCGTTGTTATAATACACTGCTTTGAGTATTTAAAAAAATATTTATTAAATCTTTGCAAGTTCCAAAATAGGTAGAAAGAAATATCATAGTAGCCAACACCTTTCGGGACCAAAGAAAATTTCCATTAATAAGAAGTCTTCATGATTTGAAAACATACATTTTTAAAATCATGCTGTTTGTATAAGTGTAGTTTAATCTTCATTATTCCGTATACTGTGCATTAATATTATAAAAATCATATTTCTGTTCTGTACAGTATTGTATGTATCATGATCATGACAAGTGTATGAATAAATACTGTACTAACTTTCTGTACAGTTTGAATAGTAGGCCTACTCTAAGCAATAAGCAAATAAAACTAAATCTGTTATAGAGGCCTACTTTACTGTATATATACATTTTTCTTAACAGTGCATCTTACTACCCGTTCTGGCTGTACGCATATGTACTAATTACACCTAAATGAAATGAAAGAGGAAGGTTGAGTTTAAATAATGGGTACCCGTATTTGTATGGAGGGAGAGTATAAATCAATTTAGTAAAAACCAGTCTCAATAAACCCAACTGGAATTCAAACCTTGATCTTTCAATCATAAACAGGCCAGTATATTTACTTAGACCATGTGACCACTAGTACCAGTTTAATTTAATTAATCCCTTGACAATACTTAAAGTAAAAATATATAGGCTAGTACAGTAGAAGAATATAAATGTTTACCTCAAATCACTGAAAGGACGTTTTAAATATGGAATTAATGTTTTTATATACCTCTAGATTTAATTTGATTAACTTAGCACCGCGTCTTACTACCAGTTTGGGTTATACGCTTAAGTAATAATCACGCCAATGGTCTAGTAAGTGAGCCCGCATTTGAATGAAGGGAGAGTGGGAAACCATTTATGAAAAGACACCCCGGTTCACCCGACCAAGATTCAAGTCTCGATCTTCCAGTCATTGACCGTCTAGCTCAACACGAAACCAGTGCGTTAACTAATTACGCCATAGAGGCAGGTACCCCTATGATAAACTAGACATGTTTCATGTTCTAATTACTATTATTATTATTATTATTATTATTATTAATACTATTCATAAATTAGATCCAAGCGTTCAACACTATGCTATTGATAAGCACTCTCTTTATATATATATATATATATATATATATATATATATATATATATATATATATATA
>CABFWO010004011.1:39173-73467 GCA_902155825.1 Timema genevievae
ATAATCATATATATATATGATTATTTTCTATTTAATTTTGAATGTATTTCCAAGAATGTTTTCTACTTAAACATTATGTTTTAAATCCTGCATCTACCTCTGACAACATAGGATATTAAAACAGCAACCCTGTTTCACCATTAGAGAAAGATGACACTGATCATGCTGCACGATAAACAAATACATTCAAACAAATGTGCTGTAAAATATTTAAGACTTGTGTTTGTAATTTTTTAATTTTTATATAGATATTTGTATGCATAAATGTGCGTCTATAGCAGTACCCATATCCATTCGTAGTGTTATGCCATTGGAGTCCACTTAGTATTACTGGAGATAACTTAAAATGTCCTTACTAAAGAAGAATCCACCGTTGAGAGTTGTCCGTTCGTTAAAACATTAGTAGAATTAACTTAGTAACTAAACGCTATTTAGGGTAAATAGACACACCTAACATAACTTAAATAAACTAATATCAATAAGTTACTATATTAATTTAGTTTAAGATGATAAAGCATTGCAAAATAATTTAAATTTAAATAATTAACACTAATTATTATATATTTATATCGGTAAATAAATACTAATAGATAATGTAGGTAACTTTAAGTAATATGATCTTTGTATCTATAGAAAAAAATCTATATTAATATGACTCAAATATAATAAGAGTAATAGCCTATGTGACTTAACTTTGGTAGCTGGTATTTCGTAGCTTAAGTATATTTATCAGCTAACGTAATCTTAATTAACTTGAAATAAGCTTACTTTCTAAAATAGTGACCATATTATAAATTAATTCAATCAATCATATGTACGGTATAAAGTGATTAATTTAAGTAACCCAAGTAGTTTCGCAGGAAAATTACATGCATTGGCGTGGCTGGAGAGCTGGAAACAATATAGAAAAAAAAACATATTTAGAGCACCAGGTCCAAGATTTGAGCTATGACCTCCCCATAATTGAGAAACCAGACTGTACCCCTATACCCCCAGACTTGTCCATCGATGTGGGTCGTAAAATAAATAAAATAACAAAAACAAATATGCCATATTTGAAACCACATTTAGTAATTCAATAGACCCTAACTATCTAGGTCCATTCTAAACCTATCAATAACGTTAATCAATGGAAATACAGATAAAAACATCCCAATTTTTATATTCTAGGACTACCAAATTTATTTTGTCTGTTTGTCTGTCTCTAAATATACCATAACTAATTACATTTTTTAGCTTTGTACATGCTTAATTAGTGTAAAAACGTAATCAAAATAAAAAACTTAAGATATGGGAAGTGAGTCTATGTTTGTTTTATTATTTAATGGTGATATTAAATAATTTAATTTATTTAAACAATTTTATCAAGTGATTTAAAGGGCACACACAGTCATATAGAGCAAACTAGTAAAATTATTTTTTACTAAGTTACTGGTAAGTTAGTAAAAGACACTTATGTTGTCCAACGTGACATTTATCCCCATTAATATGTAATAAAAGTCACGGATAATATGACGTTTTAGCGTCTTCTAAAGAAAGATGTAAATTTACTATCTAGGACATAGCTATGGATTTTTGGTAATAATATTCCTTTATCGGAAGATAGAAAAACACTACACAGATCCACGAACCAATACAACATTTTATATATAATGTTATATATAATTTACTGAAGAGTGGTTCTGAATCGGATCAAATATGGCTTTATCATTTTGATCACTATAAACCAAAACACAACAAACATGTAACTTTTAAAGAGAAAACAAAATTTATCGGATAAACCAATACCCAAACTAAGGCGGAACTTGAAAGTCGCTCTAACTAGCAATGTGACTTTTCTTGAGTAATTTATTTTAATGACTATTTAAAATTAATGAATGCAAAAATTTACTAATGGTATAGTAATAATGTGATATCGAGCTTAGCTTGATCTAGGCTATATCTATAGCGATTATACCAGTTTCATCTCTCGTGAACCAAAATTTGGGCGAATGATTTTGAATAGTGGGCAATTTCTGGGAAAACAGGATGCCATGCAGGTCCTGATCGGGGTTGAAGCAAGTGGCAGTTTACATGGCGCCTCTCCATGTCCCAACTAGGCCATGATTAATCTAGTACAGGCTCAGGATGAACAATAGCTTTTGTTTGCAATAACACCCCTCGTTTCCCCCTCCTACTCCTCCAACCCACCCCTCCACTACATACACCTTGCCAATCTACACCCTTGCTCCAACCCCTAAACATTACCTCAAACCATTTTCGACGCTCTCCTTCCTTTTGTGCCCATTCTTTTTCAATACCAATAATTTACTTCCCTCGTCATGCTAGAACCGTTGCGACCTCCCTCCCATAGCCTCCATGGTTTTATAATCGAATTTGACTGTCTCTCTTTCGAAACGAGATAGCTGACTCTGAAATGAGCACTTTCCCGCCACTTCTTTAACCGAATAACCCCACCCCCAAAGCTAGACATATATAAATGGTTTATTATTACGTGCTTTAATTTTATAAATAGTGACACTAAAAAGGGTTTATATTCAGGTGATTTTAAAACAAATGCAAACATTTTAATTGCCAATAAAATGTGTTAGTTTCGTTTTCTTTTCTTTCTACATAATCCTAATTGAAATTACAGTAATTAGCCATTCAATAATAGCTTAGCTCTACTTGGTTCAATATTAGGCCTACTCCAAAATGTTTCTACAATACATATTCGAGAACCACTAAATCATAGAGGAGAGGTTTGTGAAGAATTAATTGATTTTATTTTGTTTATTAATACAGAATTAGCTGGTCCTATTTAGCTTTAACACTTTCAAGATATTTTAAAAATTTAATCTAACAAAAAAAAAACATTTAAATAGTTAATTTATCCTAGGATTAATGAATAAGATATTATATTAGTTTTATGGTTGAACTAAAAATATTAATTTCTGTCTGTATGAATTAAAACTCTTATGAAAAAACGTAACTAGTAGTAAAACTTTTTTTCACCGCCTGGGCCATACGCATTTAATTGTATATGAATAAGGAAGATAGAATCGGGGAAAAATATAGCCTCGTTTTAGTGAAGGGAGAATGGAAGCCCATTTGGAAAAAAAACACATCCAAACATGGTTTGAACACAAACCAGGGCCATCCCATCAATTAGGCGAACATAGGTGGTCACCTAGGGCCCAAAGGTCCTAGAGGCACATCAAACAAAATGTAATTTGTTGGTATTTAAAAAAATATATTTAAATTAATTACGCTAATAACTATTTCTAAATAAAGAAATAATATCTAAATATTTTATCTAATACCAAGAATGAACTTAAAAATAGACATATCAACAACATACTCGTCCGACACCTTAGCTCAGCTGGTAGCGTGTCTGTCTAATGAGTTAAGGTTCCCGGGTACGATTCCTGTAATAGACAAAAAAGTTATCATTGGTGAAATGTGGGTTCACCCTTTCACAGTGATGAATTAACGGCCAGGGCCTGGTTAAAGTGTCTGTTTGAGATTTAAGTTAGTTTATAAGTCGTGTGCTAATATACTCAAACGTTTCAGAAATTTCACCTTATTTGGGGATGCATTATCGGCGAATCAATTTGATATTTAAATAAAGGCTTTAGAAAATGTTAGGAGAAAAGGAAGAGATACTATATTGGCACACATTGATTAAAGGGTGATAGGAGGGGGCAGGGGTGTTGCGACTTATTATTTATTTTATCTTTTTTTAAATTATTTTTGGTACAGTATGCTATTATTTTGAGTCATGCAGGAGAGTGGGGGTGGGGTATTTATAATATTATACAGAATAAAACTGGGCTGGGACGCGCATGAAACCTTAAGCCAGGTCTGACCCTGAAATCTCTTTCGAAGGCAAACGAGACCTTTAGACCACGTGCCTACCAATGCTTGATAAAAAGAATATTAAGGTATAAAAACTATTCTTTATCACAAAATCAGTAAAATTCTTTGTTGAGTCTACAAAACCCGTAAAACGAAACACAACAGTGGGAGAAGATATAATCTGCGGTAGGAAACCAAAATTATATCTTGACGCTTTCATTCACATATCATCGAACGATGAATGCATTCACGCTCCTTCCAATAATTTACTGAAAGTTGAAATATCGATGATGATGGATTACACGACCAATTCTCACATTACAAGTAAAATGGAATATATTGGTGAATCGTAACCGATACATTGTTCGTGCCACAGATTTAACAAGGACTTTATAATCGTGACGGTAAAATCGGGATTGAATATATCATGGTCGTTCAGACAGAACTACTAGGGGTTGAAGAGCTCAGAATACCACACGAGAATAAACATTACCTTAAACAATACAGTTGACCTAAGTAACTAGTAGGAACACGCGTCAGCGACCGCAGGGTCTAAGGCGTCATTCTCGCAATAGACTAGACTGCCGATGACGCGGAGATCAGACTTTGATCCCGGTTGGGTGTACTAACTTATCCCTTATATAGTTTTCCACTCTTTTTCCATGCAAATGAGGTTACACATCTTCTAAATTCAACCTTTATAATCCAGTAACTATTACATAAGCGTGTAACTTGACTGATTAGTAATATGTGGTGTTAAAAAACCAAGTAGGGCTTATTGGCGTTAAAGAATTAGTTATACTAAAGTACTTAATACTGTAAATGTCCCCTTATTTACGTTTCTAGGATGTGTAGCGATGCGCCATAAAGATGTGTAAATAGTTTAACATAAATACAAATTTCATCTATGAACACATGGATTAAACATCAATTTCATCTAATCTGGTTTGCTAGTGAAGGGGATGTCAGGGTCTTGAATTCCGGCTATGTGAACTGATGATGTGTGTATTTTGCCTAAATTGTTTCCACTCTCCCTCTATGCAACAGCATGTAAAATTCCTGTAAGACTGTATCTTACCTATATTTATTCCATTAAAGAAAATAAAATACACGTAGATTAGATGGATGGTGATAAGCAGTGGAAAATCAATAACAATAAAACATAAAAATTACCTATTTCCCGATATTAAGTTTTGTGATCAAATGAACCTAACAAATAATAAATAGACGTATTGTAAACTAGATACACAAACACACATTGTTTGACAATATAAAGTGGCTCTGGTTTACCTTATGATCAATGTATCTTCTAAGACTTTCTGGCAAGATCATAAAATATATCATATCTAATCAGATGATATTGTCTTGCAAAGTGGTAATTTACCATTGGTTGTTTAGTAGAAGTCTTTTACCTAATATTAAGTTGGTGAAAGCTGTTTGTAGCCTATATAAGCACTGATTTGATTAAAGATTCAAATATATCCAGGTATAATACTTTTATTATACATTTAAATTCAGTGAATTTTTTTATACCAAGCACAACACTAAATAGAATAATGCCAATAAAATAATGTACTTTGACACTAAAAGAAACGATAGGGTTACGGTATGTTTGCTTTCTCAGAGGACGTCTCAACTCAATATTATCAGGAATAATAAAATCAATTATTTGTAATTTTTTTCTTTTTGTGGTTTTAGCCAGTGCCAAATAATCCAAAAAGAAAGCAAGTTATTACAAAATATCAAGTAAGATGTGTCCTTAATTTTACAACTGCAAATTACTTTAGATATTGTATGATATATTTATTTATGTATATAAAAATTTCAGATCTATAATTGTTTTGTGTATATTTATTGACAACATAACAGATGGCTGTGTGGTCAAAATCAAGAGATTCGCATTGCACTAGGTCGCCGTTTACGGAGCTTTGGTGTCCAAATCCTCACTATGAGCGCTGAGGATGGCTTTCATCAAGGAATTTGTCAATGTGGGTTTCATTTCTTATATGTGCGTACGCTTTCTATTAACTACTTTCCCTTTCTATTGTATTAGACCATCTAAAATACCCGGGGTGGACCAACTGGAAGAAGAGTAAGTTTATTTCTCAAGTAGGTAGTTTAAGAGCTAAACCTGCTAGTTGTAAACTTTTTTTTTTTTTCCATTAATCCTTACATTCTGCCCCAGTGCCTATTCTATATACTGAGGCGCAATTCCTACATTAAACAGTTGTTCCCATTTTTACCCTTATACCATTTTTTTTATTAACTACATGTAGATTTAAACACTTAACCTAATCGTCCGTAAACTCCCATCAAAGACTATACCCTACTATCTCACACTATAGTTGGTCCGCCCCGGGTATTTAATGCCCCCGGTACCCCTCGCCGCTCCGCAGACCCGCGACCGCCTGGGACCATGTTTTCAGGGCCGCGGGTCCAAGTCTCGGCGATGAGCATCCCCCTAACCACCACCTGGGGAGGCGCCCTACCGGAGTTTTCACTCCGCCTACTTTCTATAGACCACTACCAAGGACCTATTCTAACTTAACCTAAACTAATACTTATACAAGGAATTTTTCACTACTGTATTACAATCACTACACACTACTCTATTTTAGCCGGCTCTTGTTGTCCTTCTCCAGCACTCTTCTTCTTCCATGCTGCCATCGTTCTCTTGCTTCCCAGCTGGAACCGGGACTTCCACTGGTTCATCAGCAGTTTTCACCACTGGCATCCAGCGGGAATCCACCATCAGCTGGGCTCCGGCTTACCAGGAGCCATTCCTGAGTCTGTCCGGCCGGCTTGTAAACCCACCTAGACTACCCATCTACTCTATTCTATCCCTACCAGTTTCTGTTAAGGAAGTCCCCTTCATCCGTTGTAAACAAAATGGATAGAACAGATTATATAGGGAGATTTATAAAAATTTTGTGAATAAAATGGCCTGGATTTAAAAATTTGTAAGATGCCAGGCCAATAAATAGCAAAATAAAAAAAAAAGGCCATCAATACACTGGAGAATTTGACCCCAACTTTGGCCTGTGAGACCCTCACTACCCCTTGATAAACTACAATCTTCAAATCATATATTTAAATTAATATATTCACTGAATATTACCACCCATCCAGGCTATACGGATTTATTTACAGTTGTATGATAGGTAGAATTTAGAGTAAATGAAACTTGGTTTGCGTGGAGCGAGAAGGGGGACATCTATTAGGAAAAATCACCCTCTGTACACCCGGTCGGAATTTTAATCCTGACCTTATCAACAACAAACCAAACAAGCTTGACGTTTAAGTCCACTTTGTAGATTTAATCATTATAAATTGATTATTATAATCACCATATGAATACGACTAATTTGTTAAAAAAATAGAATCAATTAGTAAAATGGGTGCGCTATCATTTATGCTAGCAGTGCCATTAGCCTACACACAAGACAGCTACGGATAATTAACCTAAATATGGGAAAATATTGTGGAAACCAAGCTGTTAAGTAGATAATGACACCACCAAGTAACGATGAAAGGGCATAAGCGAACTAAAGGTATAGACTGATAATTTATTTATGAACATGTAGTAATTTCTGAATTCGGAGCTTCAGTTATTTAGAGACACACAATTATGGGACTAATATGTTTTCAAATTTCTTCCCTTGAATCAAGTAGTTTAAACAATTGTTTACTTCGTTTATTATTTCAATTAATGGAAATATAAATATTATGTATAGTATACTTAGTCAATCAATATAAACATGTTTTGAAATTGATTCAAAACATGGATAAAATCTCTAGTAAGTATCAGCATTGTTTTATTTTTTAATTATTTGCTATCTCCATCATGCTTAGATAATTTATGTAGTATAATGACATGTGTGTGGAAAGATTGTGTGCCTTAAGAGTTTTTTTCTCTCTCCTTTATTTCATTCCACTTTCCTTGTTTATTTTATTTTAATATGTTCATTAATGTACAATTATGTTTGTGAGCAATTCAATAATATTATTATTATTATTATTATTATTATTATTATTATTATTATTTATAGATAAAATAAATTAGTTTCTAGAATATAAGTATTAAATGTACATTCTTTATTATTAAGTGGGTTAGGTGTAATAAAAGGCGCTGGCCTTAACTCTGCCCAAATAAATACGTTATTATTATTATTATTATCATCATCATCATCATCGGACAATCTTCCTACCAACTGGGCTACGATTGATGTATTACAGGCATGCACACACACATATATATTAATGTAAAATTAAAATAGAATGGATTGGCAAAACATTTTTTTATTGAAAAATGATAAGAGAGAGATACAGATCTATTTTTGAAATTGAAGATTTGAATATTTGGTCTGTTTTATCTGATTAAGAAATGAATACAATTCACTCCAGTGACAAGGTATCTTTTTTTTATGTGTGCATTTCATATCACAATTTCGATAGCGATTCAGTTTAAATGTTTTTTAATAGAATGAAGATTTTATTCATTTGGACTTTGATTAAATTTTGTATTTAGTCACTGTTAAGGTTTTGTCAAATTATAAAATGGATCAGTCCATCCAGCGGGTCTACCTATGTAATAAAATAAAGAAGGCTTAATAAATGATTAGATTTAAAAAAAAACTAAATATTTAAATCTTGTTGACCAACTCTTTCTCATAGATAGATAGATAGATAGATAGATAGATAGATAGATAGATAGATAGATAGATATATAGATAGATAGATACGTATAGAGGTGTAATCTTCCTATTCATACTTCTATGGGCAAAGAGAGAGAAGATTGAGGCAATCATTGCGATGAAGAAGTGCCCAAAATATGAGCAAAAAAGATCGCTTAGGTGATAGACAAGAAAGCAGCAACTAAGTGCCAATAAGGTATTAAACAGCAACAGTACCAGCCAGCGTGGGAAATACGTCAGAATGTGAAAAGGTAATAAAGCAGGCGACCAACACGAATAGAGAATCCGTCAACAAAGTGACAAGGATGTCGAGACGAAGAGGAATTGAAGCTTTGTGAGATAGTGGGGGGAATGAAAGCTACGTGTGATGCCGATGACATCGATCAGTGAGTGACGAAACAGGGCCTCAGATTGGTGATGCTCGTATCATCACCTGAGTCACGATAAGAAAAAAAAGGAAGCCAAGAGTAGCGTCAACGATCGCACGCTCACTACCAGTGGAACACAGGTGATTTGTAAACATGTAATAGAGTGGGAGGAGGACGAAGAAAGAAAACAGGAGCAACAATGAAACGTCAAACCAAAGATCAAACAACTTGTCAGCGTGGAGGATTATCTAAATAAAAGAATTTCAGAAGGTTGCAAGTAAGATACTGCAGTCTTGATTATCTCTAAAGAAGCAGAATTTATATTATTACACTTTTTAATCCCCATTTTGTAAGGAAGACAATATGTTATTAATAGGTAAATTAAATGTATTACAAATAACCTTTAAATATCTTTTCTGAAACATGTATTTTTTTAAGCAGCGTCCAAGTAAACAGTTACGATTAGTGAATATAGAGCCCACTAAGCTTGTCTTGAATCTCATCTTTCAGAGGGTTTGGTAATAAATACATGGCATTTATTATGGCAAGATGATGTTCTCTTTAATTAGTCATCAAAGCTCAACCATTTACTTAATTGGGGCTACAAGATACATTCCCTAAATTTATCATTAGATGAATATGGGCTTTCCTCTCGCAAAGTGATGAAATGTGATTTTGATGTAATATCTGTTCTATAACTTAGCTTTTTTTTTTTTGCACCCCATCTCACTGCTCGTTTAAGCTATCCACATTTAGTCATAATAGCACGTTAAGACTAAGGAAGGTAGAATATATAGCAAACATACTCTTCGTTAAGTGAAGGAAGAGTGAGAAACGATTTAGTAGATAACACCCTCAGACCCGCATTGGTGGCTACATGGTCTAACGCGCTTTTCTAGAGTTAGACTAGACTGCCGATGATGAGGAGATCGAGGTTCGAATATTGTTCGGGTGTACTGAGGGTGTTTTTAACAAATAGGTTTTCCACTCTCCCTCTTTGAAAATGCAGGTACACTTCCTATAAATATAACCTTTCCTATCTTTAAAATCATAGGCATAGTTAGTACATAAGCGTAAAACTCGAACGGGTAGTAAGACGTGGTGCTGAAAAAACCAACAAAAAAACACCTCAGCACGTTTTGCTGGAACTCCAACCTTTGCCATCCATCCTCCCTGTCACTGAAAAATGAAACTAGATGAGCATGACTTATAGTTCACATGCCTACTATAGCAAACATTATTATTATTATTATTATTATTGTTAATAATAATAATAATAATAATAATAATTCGTTTAACTCCTTATGTGACGCATAGGGCCGCAACAAAGCTTCGATACTATAGCTATTCCTTTTTACAGTTTCTATAATAGGTTACTTTTAGATGGAGCAGGTTATCAGCCAATCCACCCAAAGGATTTATAGAAGCGAGTGAGAAAAAGCCTACCAATTTTTCTGGAGAGGTATAATGACATACCTTCCAGGGTTATTTTATATGTCACAATCGACATGGGACCGACGGCTATACTTCCCCTCCAATGGAAGTTGTGTTATGGAAGTTTATCGCTGAGTAAAAATTCGTCTACCTCGGCTGGATTTGAGCCCACGAGCATCCGGTCTTGAGGCAAGCTATTTTATATTATTATACTACTATAAGGCCACAGGTCTGACTCACTCACTCACTCACTCACTGACATTAATGTTTACCCACTTACAGATGAGCTAGAAATTTGAAATTTAGCAAACTTATAGCTTCTATCCTGTAACTGACGGGAAAATTNAAAAAAAAAAAAAAAAAAAAAAAAAAAAAAGTTTAGCCCCTCAAAAAAATTCAAAATGGCGGAGCAACTTTAAAGTTGGTGACGTATATGCAATACAATACCGGTAACTTTAAGTTGTTACGTTCAAAATAACGCTGGAATAACAGTAGTTTACATCCACTTGTAAATAAAACTCACTGGGTGTTTGGGGGCAGAACCCCCAACGAGAAGAGTTAGTTTACTCTAATACCACCGAGGCCAACATTAATGCGAGTAGCCAGATTTGAAATCATGTTTAGAAAAATAATTTGATTCAAAAGGAGCAGGTTGAAGACCATTAATAATAAAACTATGTTGTGCCCCAATCCTTATAAAGTTACCCGCCTTGGTGGCCACATGGTATAAGTCGCTACTCTTGCAATATACTAGACCACTGATGACGAGGAGATAAAGGTTCGAATCCAGGGCACATTCTCCATATTCTGGTCGATTTTAGTAATCTTAGGGTACTTTTTGGTAAAAAATGGACAAAAATAGGGATGCCTCACACAAACCACATTTAACTTCAAGGTTTTCAGTTAATTGGTTCTTTTACTTCTTTACTATTCTTTCTTGGTAGACCTCTCAAATAATGAAAATATTAGAAAATATGCTGTTTTTTGATGCCTTTGCTTTTATGTATGTATCTTTATTGGCCTTGTTCTCTTTTGAGTTTTAATATTTATATCGTCCCCTGAAGTTCTTCAAAGCTTTTTCTTTTAAGCGCGGATGTAGTTCATAATGATGTTTGCTCAAGGAGTTTGTCAGCTGCATTCTTTTTCTGGAATTATTTTATTTAAATAACTAATTTTTTCTTCATATTATCAAATTCCTTATTCTTTTCTTCAGTTTATACTCTTAAGTTTTATTCTATTGCCCTTCCTCTTTCTTTCACCTTATCATATTTAAGTCTATTCTATCTCAGCTTGGTTTCCTCTAAGTACTGATGATACTTACTTCTTGCATTTCTTCCACGGGCAATGAGCTCTTTTGTGATTGGAACACAAGCAAGTTTATTGCCTTAAAACTTCAAGGCGTATATGAAATTTATCGTGCATTCAAAACTATTTATTTTATAGAAGATACCTGCATTGTAATCAAGTATCCTGATGTTGAAAAGACTAAATATCAACATTTCCATTAGCATGTGACAATGACTTTTGTTACTTTCTTTTATTTTCTGTCATTAATTATAGTATTTATTTCAAAAACATTTTTCCAAAATGTTTCAAGGTCTCCGTCAACGAAGAGGCGGTTTAACGACGTACTCGGCCCAAAAGATTGAAACCTACCCATTTTTAAAGATATCGAGATAGAATTTCTGCGACTTTCCCTACACATTATACCAATAATCCTACAAATATATATATATTATTTAAATAAATACACATCTATTTTAGGAAATTTAGGGACCAAGCATGAGCCCTACTAATCTCGGTCGGATGTATTGTGGGTGGTTTTTTCCGAAATTGTTATCCACTCTCTCTCCACGCAAATATAACCTTAAAAATACCTCAAACCATTAGCGTAATTACTACTTAAGCGTCTAGCTCGAACGGGTAGTAAGACTCGGTGCTAAAAATTAATTTACATTAACTAAAAATTTGGCCCATATCACTCTTTTATACTAATAAATTTCCCAACACGCAAAATGACAGGTTATTTAATACTAAATGTATAGGGTCAAATTCTGTGAGTGTTAATACAATAAAATAATAATAATGGTAAATACAGGGTTTTTTCGGTAACACATAAAAAATAATATTGTACTCATCTTCAAATAGGTGAGAAGTCCTTATTAAAATGTGGTGTTATGCATCCAACCTGTTTTGTTATTCTTAAAGTCTTCACTATCTCTTCCATTATCTGTGATTCTTAGAACAAAGGTAAGCGACGACAATAACATACAATACGTTCTTACAAACACAGTAGAGTAACTGAAGACCCCGGTGCAATAACGAGATAGCTATATTTTAGTGTGATTTTTCTGGAGCTACAACAAAAACACTGTTTGTAAAAATAAAGAGTGCAAATGGATTTAGGAAACAAATTGTGCTATTCATATTTACTTTAAAGATAACAAATTTTTCATGCTTCCATTCACAATAGCTACTTTTTATAAACTAATTTTTGTATTTGTTTGAAAAATAATGGATCTTTCTCATTATTACACTGTATTCAAAAGGAATGTTTAGTAAAGTGAAAAATTCATTAGGATTGTGTCAAGAACTATCTGGAAAAAGCAAATACTAATTTATGTCCCTTTTATTACTTCTCTTAAAAGCTCACCCCTTACAACAATAACTGTGGAATATGTCGTTAGGAAAATAACAATGGTAGAAATATTGGGCATTTGTTGCATAGCAATGTTTATGAGGAGAATTAACTTAGTTTATTACTTTATTTTTAAAAAAAGTTTATTTGTTCTCGTGTCAGAGCATGAGTTAAACTACTGCAAAGTGTGGAAACTATTCTATTGGTGTCAGGAAAAGAAAGCTATTCTTGTCAAAAAGAAATAATTTCCTACACCAATCTAAGCTTAACCTACAAATACTTTTACTTTAAAACACAGTTTACCGACGAAATATAATGGTTTTGAACGTTTAGTTTAATCCGTTAATGGTTCCAGCCTGTGGTCTGTGTCAGTTTTTTATTCAAACCATAAATTTTCCGCTACCTACTTTCCAGACCTGTTGTAGCTTAATATGCTTTATAATATAACTTAAGACTAGGACAGGCACAGCATATAGTCCCCGGCCGTTAATTTATGATTATGAAAGGGTAAACCCACATTTCACCAATCACAAAGTTTCAGCCATCCTGGTAATCGAACCCGGGACCCTTAGTTCAGTAGACAGACATGCTATCGACTGAGCCAAGGTGTCGGATTGAACGTTTAGTTTGAATAAAGTAAACCTCTACCGGTGATACAGTGGTCCAAGTTGAATTTCCATTGATGGGAAAGTTGGGTTTTATATCTTGGCTTGCTACACTTGGTCTAATTCCATGGTTTCTCCTATTCTTTCCACATATTGATTATTATACATTTATTTCAAACTAAACATTTATTTAAATTAATTAGACCAATGATAACTAGAAAAAGGAATCCAAACAAGGAATGTTATTTTAAAACGCCAATGCTCTACCCCTGAACCCTCCAGGAATCGTCACGTGTTTAGAGTCATTCTTGAAACTGTAAAAAAGGTGACTCAGGATCAGCGTTTATGCTACCTGGATAGCTCAATGGTTGAAAATGATAGTATAAAAACTTCATTGAGCTATATATCTCTACGTGAGAAATATTCAATTTCTTTTGATATAAAAAATGCCAAATACTGCCCTTGACTCGCATGGCCTACACTCCCATTTTGAACTCATCTCGTCTGTTTTTCCAGTGGGGGAGAGGTCAGGACCCAATTCTCAGCCAGGATTACTGAGGGTGATATTTACTAAATTATTATTATTAGCACCGCGTCTTACTACCCATTCGGATTGTACGCACTTACGCTAATGTATAATGGTAGGGTGATTGTGAGATGAAATGGAGGACCTACAGTTTAACGTGGAATCAGAACCAAGGGAGGTTCTGGAATTCCTCACATTCACAAGTTGTAATTTATACACATCTTGTCAGAGGTGAAGGAAGGGTTTGGCAAACAGATAAATCTGTACCGGGACTGAGGATTGAACCCCGGATGTCAGCACAGAAGTCTGACACCTTACCGCTAGATCACCAGGTCACATGTATTTACTAAGGAATTTCTGACTTTCCTCGATTAACATTCGGATACGTTTTCTCTAAAGTCAGACCTATTCATCCCCACCTCATTAGTATGATAATTAAATGAGCACTACCCGGATGGCTATCAAGACTAGGTGTAAATAAAAAAAAACCATTGAAATGTACACATTTATATTTCCTTAAATGTAATTTAATAATTAAAACTATAGTGAAAAAATTAAATAAGCCTTCCTTTAGATCTGAAAGTAGCTTAGTATTTATCTTTAAAAGCACCTTTAATATATTTTACAAATCCCAGAACAAAATAAAGTGAAGCTATAAAAATGATTCCCGTGATTGATTAAAATATTAAATTTCTAGTTTTTTTTAGATTGTTTCACTTCCAATGTTGCCAAACTAAGTTTAAATATTTTCTAATTTGTATTTGTATATGTGTGCACAGGGTATTATTATTATTATTACCTGTTAGGACTCTCCGCATATTTACAATAATCGGGCAGCAACGAGTAAGTTAGAATTTAGAGGAAATATAACTGAAATAGAAGTGGGAAACCATTAAAGAAAAAAACTTTAGTGTATTCCTCTATAATTCGAGCCCGACCTCCTTATCACAAACAATCAAATCTATTGCAAGAAGGATGCCTTGGACATTAGGTCAGCAACTTTTTAGATATCGTGGGTCATAAGAGCTTAAAAAAAATAGGCAGGGTTTGAAGAACAATATAAAAAAAATCAAATTTTTAAATCTCATATTGTAATTATTTGCAGCATATAGAGTAACTTTAATGGATGACATAAATGGACAATGGACCAACATGTATGTAGGTCTACATACAGTTTTCTGAAATCTTTTACGGGTGAAATAAAATCAGTCAGGGGGGAGTATTCGGCCCGTGGACCCTAGGTTTCCGAGCAATGTCTTCGAGCATGCGACTAAAGTTATGGATTTGAACTATTCTATTGATATAAAATAGTAATAGTGTATACAAATATATACTTTCCTTAAGATAAACCCAAATACAACACATTCTCTATTCATTCTAGTCTATTCATTCTCTATTTTTACCATATTTTAGTACATACATATAATTTATTCATAGGACAATGTTAATGCACCAAATTAAAAAAACAACGAATATAGGCCTACTGATAGAAATGTTTAGTTCATATGTTTTAAAATTAAACGCTAGTAAAAAAAATTTACTCCCCACCTTCCCCCCTTCTTCCCCCCCTTCACCCCTCCTTCCCCCCACACACAAAAACTTATTTTCCCATTCATAGTTCTAAAATAGTGTGTAAAAACGGGAAGTGGCTTTTCCAACAACTCATTGACTTTAAGAGAGTCCTGTTTTCGAATATTTCCTCCCTAACTCCACCCTGTTAACATTTTCATTCACACATTTAAAATAGCCTCCGCCCTACCCCATTTTATCATTGTTTGTATGGAATGGGTTGGGGCGCGCAACGCAGTAACAAGCAGAAATTAAGATAACCTCCCCCACAAGTTAAATGGAACATTTTGTATCGCAACGCTCCCTTTCGACACTATAAGCCCCGTAGTATGCAACTTTATTTTATGCAAAGATAAAAGTTTATGCGTCTAAATTCCCAATTTAGCTGAGTACTGCCAATAAAAAGCCCTGGGCGTGGTTACATTATTTTAAGCTGTTACTGCCAAGATATAAGCCAATAAAAGAAGCGTGCACGGCTCGGATACGAAGTACCATGGATCTATCTAGCTGACGTGGAAATGTTGAGAATACTAAGCTGGCGGAAACCATCGTCTACATAATATTAGGAACAATAGGCCTATAGTGTTCGAAATATGCCACAATTTAGGAAGTACCATATGTTTTTTGAAATATCATGGAAATATGTTATTTAATTAATAAAAACTCGCATTTATGGCCAATCGGATAAAGGCGCTAAGCTCATTTGATCAGGTTTTCCGGTGACGAGGAGTTTTGATGGGTATACCAAGGGAGTTGGTTTCAAAAGGTTTCCCTATCTCCCTCCATGCAAATGTAGGTATATTTCCTCTAAATTATAATTTCTTTATTCTTACCCATTAGTATGATTAAATTTGTAGATCCAAGATAGGTAGTAATATACATTTCACAAAACTATGAAAACAATTTTAAAAATACTTATTACAGGTATTCAAACAAAGGAAATAAGAAAATATAAACTTAAGTACTTATAAGAGTAATCTAGTTTTGATTGTTATAACATTGCTTATACAAATTATAAAAACTTAATTGATAGAATATAACCATTCAATGTAAATTCCTTCAATCAAAATATTACTTTATCCACTTAATTTATTGCTGGGATGTTTTCTTAATCTATTAATCCTATTTTATTGCTCACATGTTTAAGTTTATGTTATCATCATCATCATCATCATCAAAACGGAATATATATGATTTGTTTATGGAAACACCTCTTGGAACTTTCAAATGATTTGTTTTCAAAAAAAGGAGTATATTCATGCGTTTAACCCATCGTACAGATAGAAGTTGAAATTTTTAATATGCAAAAGTAGGTCTTATGATTGTTTTACATTACCATCTCAGAATTCTAATATAAAGCCGTTTATAGTGGTATATATTATATACCTTGTTCTAAAAGCTTTATAGGTTAGTGGGAAATAGTGATTAATCTTTAGTCAAAGCTCACTTAAATCGATGAAATGAAAAATGTCGTCCATCCATTGCTGACACAAATATAACCACTACTAGATTCAAGACCACTAACCCTAACAAGTCAAAATCCATTTTACATGTTTCACATGGTCACCAGTCAATATTCTAGCCTTTATTTACTGAGTAACATGCCTAACAAGTAGTAGTTACCTGCTTGGGTGGCCGCATGATCTAAAGCGTCACTCTAATGTTAGACTAGACTGCCGATGACAGGGAGATCGAGGTTAGAATCTTGGTCGGGTGTAAATAAGGTGAATTTTACAACATGATTTTCCACTTTCCATCCACGAAAATGGGTGTACACTTCCATTAAATTCTACCTTTATCTTCTCTAACTCATTCGCGTTATTACTACACATGCGTATAAGCTGAAAAGGTAGTAAGATGTGGTGCTAAAAAAAAGTAGTAGTTATTTTAAATCACCTGTCAATATGGCTGATATTGCAACGTCTTGTGAAAATAGTATTTTAAACGAGGGGGTTGGGAATATTTATTCACCCTGCAAAAAAATGAATAGAGTATAATACCCCCCCAAGGACCTGTTGATGTTGGGATGGTAACTGTCGTAAGGCAAAATTATTTCCCACCCAGAAAAGGTTTGTGTAGTGTCATTGAAAAAGTCTTACACAGGAAAGTGTCTGTGATTCAGTTTCACTCTTTTTTCTTCCCTTATACACGTGGAAACTACTAGTAAGTGGAGACTTTTTCGGAGACTTTCACAGAAAAAAAAAACACTAGAATTTACTATTTAATTCAAGTGCAGAGATATACTCAATTATCTTATTGTAAAGGACTGAAGTTCCAAATAAATAATGTTTAAATTAATCTTATTTGTATATTGTTTGCCTTTATTATAAAAAACCTTCATCTTACCTACTATCCGCTAAGACTTTTCGAATTTAAAACACAATGTGCGACACCCTAAATCAGACGGTATCGTGTTTACCTAATGAGATAAAGGTACCTACTTAAATTCCAGGCATGTCCGAAAAAATTATCATCGGTGAAATGTGGGTTTCCTCTTTCACAGTGATGAATTAATGGCCTGGGATTTTATGTTGTGTCGGTTCTAGATTTAAGTTAGCTTATGTCATGAGCGGACATATTCAGTCGGCTCAGAAAGTACAAGTTAAATACCCCCTTCCTAAGAAAAAGTTATTGGTATTAGAATGTGATACCTATAATTTAAAGAAAATGTACCCATGTTTGCGTTGAATGAGTGTGTGTAACCGTTTAGGAAAAACCATCTTAAGCACATCAGGCCAGGATTCAAACCCTAAGCATTGTGTAATATTTGATTTATGTTATTTAGTGGAGTGTTTCTGCAACATTGTATATTATTTTGTTTCACAAATCTTACAAGTTCCTAGTAAATGTATTTATAATACGATAGAAGAGAGAAAAAGTTATGTGCGTTGTACAGTTTAATTTATTTTTTTGTATTTATAACCGGCAGTGTATTTTTATCGCTAAAGTAGGAAGGTTTATCACTTATCAGTTTCAAGAATACAAATACATAATACAAATTTATATACATAATAATATGCCACACTATAAAGTTGAAAGATTGAAATTCAAACACAGTTTATAAACGTTGATATTAGGTTGGACAACACTTTTGAAGATAAATTTAAAGTGATTTTAGTAAATTTGATACTTCCATATTATTCATTTTAAAACATCCTTGATTTGTGCCATCCAGCTACACCTCCCGTGCCAGAGACTGATGCTTGCATCGGCTACCTACAGGTTCTCAGGTTGGAACTGTGGACTCGTATACCTCTGTTAGACTACTTTCGTTATAAGTAGTACAAGTAGTACATAGGGCTGGGCCGAAAGCCCACGTCGCCAGCTTTCTCGTGGCGGTGGCCCAGAAATGGGTTGGACTATGTGGGGCAGTGAGTTTAAATGCCGACGAGTGACGGCGTTGGCAGCGTGGTGGGGTCCGGGCTCCTGGGGTTCTGGACCCTTGGGCCTTGGGGTTCTGGGCCTCACCATCCGTGCGGTGAGCCATTTTAGAGCTCCGGTGCTAACCCGGACAGTTAGTAGTGCATGGGCTAGAACATGGGCGCCTCCACTCGTACACACGAGGAGTGGGGAATTAATTTCCCACGCGCAATTGGCGTAACCCCATTCTCCTACACACGGGAAAGAGTAGAGATCGCAAGGTCGCTTCTGTGAACGGAAGTAAATCCGTTTAGCACTCTGGATATGTAGAAGNAGGTCGCTTCTGTGAACGGAAGTAAATCCGTTTAGCACTCTGGATATGTAGAAGGCACGTAGTGTCCCTGTGTTGGTCTAACAAGTGAGTAGCTGGAAAGGGAGGAGTTAATTCTCGCCTCTCTGGGTATCCCGCCAGCCTGAACCGGATCTTCCCACCTTTCGGGGTGCAGGGTTTGGAGCTTTTAAGATACTTACCTAGAAACTGCCCTGGGCCACGATGTCAAGGGGTGCTTGGCGCCACTTACTTGGCGAGACCATAGCAAATCCAAATACAACAAACGTGTTCAATAGTGAGGAAATGCACGTTTTCATATTTAGCAGTAAAAAGAATTATAACGCACTTGTTCTATACTCATATACACTGATTTAATATAAGTAAAGGTGTAATACTACAAAACAAAAGTATAAAGAACACATGTACAATAAATCGTGTAAAGATCTAACAACATTTTGGATGATAATTTTTTTTAAACATAGTAATAAAATTGTTCAATTATTATTATATAATGGCATAATTCCACCTAGCTTAAATACATACATTAAAATATCTTACGAACTATGTTCGATTTTTCTAATATTAATTACTATTATGATATGTGGAGAATAGACGAATAAAATTCTGCATAAAAAATATTAAGTTACCGAGACTGTGTATATGATATGATATATTTATATCAGCTGACAATCTAACAAGCATATCATAACATCTGCCTTAGCTAATGAGTGATGTATGTCACTGTCCAAAGAAACAATTTGTTAGCTCACTAATATAACATTTTTAGACTAAGTAGTATCTCCATGTTTGATTCCAAAGTTAGGTGTTATATTCATTTAGATCTTTATATACCCGTTTAATTTTATATGGGAAATGGATATTACGCTAAGCAAGCATAATATGTGAGATTTACAAAATCAAGTAAAATAAATTATATATAGCATATGTTTTTAAATATAACTCGTGTTAAATACAACTACAAAGTTAAACAATTATATAATATATATATATACATATAATAAATATATATGAGATAAATTCAACCATATATTTATTAGTTCAATATACGCTGCGTGAAAAAATATAAACATGTTTGATAATATTTTCTATACTATCCTATCTCTCTTCATCTACCTCTTAATGGAATAAAATATTATAACTGACGGTGGTACCTTAAATGCGAGCCAGTTCATTAGCAACGAAATATTGAGAAGAAACAGTGGAACCTTTAAGGACCCTACAGGAATTCCACAAAGAGAATACCAATTAGTGAGAAATCTCCGTAAAGCCACATTTTAGAATGCTCCACGTTTTCGCAACCTCCAATTCGGTTTTTCTCATCCTCTTCGTTTCTTCTCTTCTGGCTAGAATGTCGACATTCAAGTGATGGAGCCAATAAAGTATCGTGCTCTGATTCCCATCCCAAGCGTCAAGGCTCTACCACTTCATTCTCGAACTATCTCACTCACTCTTCCACTCTACTCAGCTGTTTTCATCCCTCTCTACCATTTTCCACCATAGATTATACATCAATTTCCCTATATCCACTCGTTCATATATTTATTTTATCTCTTAGAGTTTCCCAAAATGTATTATTATATTGATTATCTTCAAATCAGTCGCACTACTACCAAATACTCTACTAAAGATATTTTCTATCCTTTCTAATCTGCCCCCTTGTCTTGCATGACTGTAAAATACACTTAGCCTGAATGAATAGTAAGACACAGTACTAAATATATATATATATATATGCCTCAGATAAAATCTTCAATCTATTTATAACACTATTTATCACTTAGTTTTCATTTACAATATTATATTTGCCCCTCCCACCGTTTATTTATTGTTTAATCGGCAATAAATATATTTTACTAACTAAATAAGGTGTGTTCTTTATTATAAGGCAGTACTCCCTAACCACACGTCAATAGTACAATATTTATCGGTTCCCTTTCCTTTTTGTTTGTTTTTATCTCAATAATATTTCAATATACAATAAGCATTATCTGCATATTTAGTTAGGTACCTAATGGCTAAATATAATCTTCCAATAGTATATTTCTTAATCTTAAGTAAATGTTTTACTATTTTCATGTTCATAATCGCAATTGGATTGTATAGTAAAATCTCAGAAACAGTAACAATTGTTTAATATATAGCCCCATTAAGAAAACCTTATACAAATAAAACACGTTATTGTAACAGCAAAGAGTGAGGTAATCGAAATAGACTAATAACTTCTAGGTAAGCAACATGTCACAATTTAAAAGTAATACAATAATAATAATAATAATAATAATAATATACTACAAATCAGAATAGCATGTATTGGTCAGTAGTAGTATGTATTATCATAATATATAAAAATGTGTGATATTGGTGAAATAAGTAGAAAAGGTGACTTAAGATATGAAGTTGTATAAAAATAAATTTTCTATAATTTTGTGGCCACAGCATTTTATTGTATTGAAATCAAGCCTTTATTAATGCTTCTTGGTATCAATACCAAGTTATTTTATTTAGTGGTTTATGAAGGTCATAATGAACGGGGAAACTGTGACCAAAACCTTTTAAAAAAAACTATTTCTTTCATTTAACAAAAGATCGTAGACATGGATTACTATTACAAGTGTATAATATGTAATGATTCTCTTTTTCGGCTAAGGAAATCAAATTTTAAAAATTCAAAATATTTAAAATTTAAACTTATATTGCTTAATTCTCTAATATACCAAGCATATGCACAGATTTATAAATAGACGTGATTCCAAAAAACTTAGGTTAAGATTAAAAATTAGAATTTAAATAATTACTTGGTTTGTCCAAATTTTTCTAGAAACTAAATAAATTGGTACTATTTAAGAAATAAACACAAGAAAAAATAATTTTAAAATACTGATCGATTGTTATGTAAACATTATTCTGGCATAGGTCCTACAAAAATCAAAGTTCAGAAGTTCTAATAAGTGAAAGATTCGTTACAATTATCATCTACTATATTTAAAACCTTAATTTACATCCCTACATTAACGTTTTATTTATATTATTTAGTTTCATTTCAAATTATATAAGAACACACATTCAATGTTTCGGCTCTATACGAACCATTGAGAGTTTGAGGCTAATTTATTTCTTAGTTCATTTTGCCATGGAAACAAAGTCCTATACTGGGGAATGCATCTTCAGCTTTCCGAAAACTCTACCTTAATACCCCATCTTGCCTCACATTCATAACTATACACGCCACTTCCACAAATTGGCTTGTAAATCAGACAGTCTAGTAACTAAGTATTCCAACTAGCACAAAACACCTCATTCCCTAAACATCTAGAATTTGAATTTACCGCTTAATACTCTCTCTTTATAATAATGGCTTTGGTGATTGTGGATAAGAAGGTAAACTCTTAACCACTTTATACTCTGATTACAAAACATTTGGGGATGTTATTCCTTCAATTTTATGACAAGGGGATGTAGGACAATATTTGTCTATGTCAAATAAACAAATGAGAAACCTAGCTTTCAAACTATTTTGTCTGCCCAATATTATATTACTGATCAATAATTTTGAAATACTATACTTCGAGTTGTATGAAGTTCTAAAAACCAAAAAGTAAGAGTTTTTAGGTAAAATAGATAATTTACTTGAAGTTTACCCGGACTTTAAAGTAATTCTTTGAACCACCACTTTTTGTTCAGATAGTGATAAGCATCAGTTTCTGGATGCCTGTTGAAATGATTCGTTCATGAACTAATCCTACCTATCTCTTGAACTGATTGAACCATTAATGTTCTAAGTATCTGTCCTTTTTTATCTAGCACCACCTTTTAATTTACCTGAAAATTCATCATTAAAATAAAGTTAATTAATCCCACGACTATAAGCTGATTTATTTATTATATGCTAAAAAATTATGTAACTATACAAATATTTAGTTTAAAAAAATATAATTTTATTTTTAAATAATATCTAGTTAAATGATTAAAAATAATATAATAAAGGCCCATTTGAAATAATAATAATTATTATTATTATGACCGCGTCTTACTACCCACTAGGGCTATACGCAACATGAAATAATGCATGACAAAATATACATTCCCTAAAATTGAACTAAATAAGTAGATTTTCCGAATATGAACATAAACAAAAACCCTCGGGCTGTTGCAGCTGGTATAAATACATGTGTTGTTCACGTTTCATCGTCACTATCATTATCATTCTTATTTTGTCAGTGCTCGTGTAGTGTCAGTGTTAATGCTCCTTTAGAAGTTCCAATCAAAATGAGTCAACCAGGCTGTAGTTGTAGTAAGAATAAAGCAAAAACTTATCACTATCACAGTGAATGAGAAGAAGAATTCTTATTTATTATGGTGAAATATAAGTTATTTAGCCTTTTTTGTAACTTCAGTGTTGCGTTGCTCTAGAATGCAAACTTATAAAGAGATTATCAAACCGTTCATAAAACATTTGCTACGAATTTTCCTGAGTGTGTAAAACCAAAGTTTTTGAATGGAATATTATGTTGTACACTCAGCAGTACATTTTAGAAGGAATGACAAATATCATAATATTAGCGTCCTTCAGGATTACCAAAATTCTTATGAAACGGGGGAAAAAAATTAAGATGGATAATTCATCAAATAAAGACTCTTTTAAAGCGGGATAGGAACTCTTCGATGGATTTAAAACTAAAGCAGAGGTGCTATTTCTATCAGAGATACTATTTACTATCAGATACATTCATCTCTCACAAAACACTGATGAATATAACAGAAATCATGAGTAATAATTCGGAGGGCCATTATAGGAAGAACTAAAGAAGTGTAATTTTAAGTCACTACAGTTTAATGAATCTATAGATTTTATCAACACAGCACAGCTATGTAATTTCATCAGAATGGTTTTTTCTGAAATGACGTCCCATAGAAGATCTACTAGCTGTTATTTCACTAAAAGCGCAGACAAGAGGTCAAGACAGTTAAAATGCTTTGATAGGTTTTATTATTGATACGTCATAAGTTTAGAGTCCATGACCACAGATGGAGCACCAGATCTAGTTGGAAATAAAATTGGTTTCATTACATTGTGTGAAAATTATGACGATACATCCACATTTACGTCGTACCACTGTAACATCCGTCAAAAAGGGATGTGTTCAGAATTGTTGAGTCCAAATGAGGTTATGATCCCAGCATTTAAAATTGTGAACTTGATTTTTGCCAAAGGCCTATAAGGACGCCAGTTTTGAGCTTTGCTTGAAGAATTCGTAGCTAAGTATGGAAATGTCCTTCTATATACAGATGTATGCTGGTTCAGTCGCACTATATTCTTAAGGAGGATCAAGGGCCTTCTTCAACAAATCAGAAAGTTTTAAAATCATGAGGAGAACATTACAATGAGTTGGAAGATAAAAAGTGGTTGGTAAAATTATCTTTTATTAGTAGTATCACTGTAAAATTGAATGAAATTAATCTCAGCCTAAAAGGAAAAAGTAAAATCTCTGATAGAATTTATGAGCTTCATTAAAAAAATCAAGATATTTGGAACTCAGCCGAAGAGTAAGAAATTAAAAACTTCAAGTGTATGTAAGAAGAGTCCGGATGTAAAACATTTGATAGTTTCAAGTGCTTTTCAGAGCAATTGGATGATTTGCACGAATAATTTGAAAAAATGTTTAGAGTAATCAAAGATGGAAGACGTTGTGACTCTTATGACATTTCATTTGAAGGTAATGAAAACGGAACACGTGAACAAACTCAATTAAAAATAGCAGAACTAGTCGTCGACGGAGATCCTAGTAAGGTTTAAGAAAAAATAGTAGTGAAGATGAACTGCAACAAAGTAATTAAAACAAGACATATATATAGTTATACCCTTATGATGTGGAGGCTGTTTTATAACAAATCGTATTTGAATATTCTAACACTTGCATTTTATTTGACAGCATTTTTCGAATATACCTGTGTAAATCAAAATTTTATACCATAAACACGATAAAGAAAAAACTTTGAGAACACCTAACTGATGATCATTTAAATTGGTTGTTTGGGGAGAGCAGTAACATCGTCTGACTTGCAGCATGACTAACTCATTATTAGACTGCAGGTTCGTCTGGGAATAGGTATAATCACCTTGACCTGTAAAACGAGTATAATTTCTAGTTTTAGTTTTATATTTGAAGCTATTTTTCAATTACATTCTTATTTTCTGGTCTATAAAGAAGCTGTTGAAATAAATCCGTTTCCTTTTTAGGGTGTTTATTATTACCCTTTTCAATTTCAATGCTTGATTCGAAAATTTATTTGTCGACTGCCAAAGTTATCTAAAATAAAGATAGTTTTGAAGCCCAAAAAAGGTTGGCTATCCCAGGTGTAAGCTTGTGCTGAGCTTTATCATTTGACTGACAATGTTCAGTTCAGAGTCCAAACAAATAAGACAAAATTTAAATCCAACAATTAGTATGGAATTGTTCAAATTTCATAAAATGTCGATTCATCAAATAAAGGGGCACCAAAATTTTTAAAGTCAAATTTATTCAGAAAAATAATCAATGCCACTATGTATAGATATTTTGAAAGTTAAAGGTTTCAACCAATTGGGGAGGGAGTCTCTTTCAATAAAGCCTATTAAATTGCTAGACTCAATAAAAAATTAAGTGAAATAAAAGAACTATTAAACTACTCACTAAAGCTGATCGTCAATATTCTGGAGCAATATGTCAAAAGTGTGCATCAATAAACATGATTGCTGAAATAATAACAAATTAGATTGTCGTAAAAGTTTAAAAGACTCATTTCCTTAGTAAATTATACATGATAGTTCTACTGTCAAACCTACAACCGAACTACTGACAATGCATAATAAATAATTTATAGGAGACTAAGTAAAGAAACATTATTTTGTAATCATATTTCATTTAAAGTTGGTATGATAAGGGACAGATTGAACTGCATGAACGATAGGTAGTGTTAAGGACTTGCAGCAAAAATGAAAAGTAAAGCTAAATATTTGATATATGTACACAGTGTAGCTCATGAATTACATTTATTTGCTCTGAAATCTGTGAAAGATGAGTCATAAATCTTAAAAGCAGACAATAATCTCAATAACTCTTTTAACGTAATTTCTGCAAAAAGGCCACATTAACATCATAATTTTTCTAGGTCTTTGTCTTCAAATATCTTGAAAATTCAATATAAACCTTGAGTTTTATGGGTCACCAGTAAAATCATAGCTCTCAAATCAATTCTTGTTGATTGGAGGACATGTGTTATCCACATGGAATATATTCTACAATCACACAGTAATGTTGAAATACTGTGATTTTTAGGTAAAAACACTTCTATCATCCTGCGAAATACTGGATTTTGAAAATATAAAATATATATTAGTTGGAGAATTGGAACACAGAGTATAAGAGATAAGTAAATACTTACTTGATAATACATCTACGTCTGAAAAATCTCAAGAAGTCAAATTGTATGGAATGCCATTGAAATATCAACACATAACAGAATTAAATTAATTAAAGAAAATATAAAGTATTTAAATGACTGATTTTTAATTCAATACTCTTGAATTATATGCTGTCTGTTTTAGATTCAGACTTTTTTTTTGTATTTCTAGTAGAAACTTAAGTAATTATGATGAATCTGAGATTAATACGTTCATTCCCCATTTTTATAATTTGACAATGAAAGATTCGTTTGAGAATGTTACAAAAGCTATTAATAACGAATGATATAAAGCAAAAGTATTATATAACTAATAAAATCTAGAGTATGGTATATTCTAAAATCAACATAATCACAGAGAAAGACTTCAGTTTTTCATTAAGTTGTTATCTATAATAGTAATCCTTCCTACTTAAACATCATCTTGCGAGAGGGGTTTTCGCAAAATGCTTTCATATTGGATCTAAGTTCTACACTACAAATATAGTTTAGATAATCTCTTGACAATATATATTAATGAACATAAAAATGATTTGTTCCAAACTAAATTTGCGTTAAGTAAAGGCACGTCCAAATAGCAAAATTTAAAAATGTATGAAATGTTTATTGGAGAAATTTAATATACTAGACCTTATGGTCACAGAATAATGTATTTTTTATTTATTATTATTATCATTATTATTATTATTATTTCAGTATAGGAGAACGCGTAGTAAAGTCAATAAAATACGCAGATGATCTAGCATTGCTGGCCAAAAATAAAGAAAAGTAGTTGTAAGAAATGATGAACCAGTTGGTGGAGAAAGGGAGAAGATATCTTATGGAGATAAACATTGAGAAGTCAAAAGTGATGAAGATTTTTTTTAAAATGAAGAGCCAGAGAGAATCAAAATTGGAATACAGGAGCTGATAAGCATAGAGCAGTTCAAGTACCGAGTAAGTCTACTGACCAAGAATGCCTATTGTATCAAGGAATTTAGATCAAGGATCGCCATGGGCAAGAAAGCTGTCAGCAGTAAGAAGTTACTATTGACCAGAAAGTTGAGTTTTTAACTGAGGGAAAGACTGATGAACTGCTACATTTGGAGCATCACACTGCATGGAACAAAAACTTGGGACTCTAGAAAGATAGAAAGGAAATACTTGGATAGCTTTGAAATATGTTGCTGGAGAAGACTTGAGAAGATCAGGTGAACAGACAGGGTGATAATTGAAGAAGTTCTAAGAAGAGTGGGTTAGAAGAGAACAATTTTGGATGTGATTTTTCAGTACAAAGTGAGCTGGATCGGACACATCCTTAGAAGGAACTTTCTTCTATACTACGTTATAGAAGGCGAGGTTGAAGGAAAGAGGAGCTTAGAAAGGAGGAGTATTCAAATATTAGACGACTTGAGGAAAGGAAGAAAATTCTGGTACCTGAAGAACGAGGCATAGGACAGGGCGCATGGAGTTCTAGATTCATTGACCAAAGGAATGTACCTGTCGTAAGAAAGAACACCTAATAATAATAATTAGTATGAAGTTATGTAATTAAAAATACTTTCAAGAGTTGGGGAAGAAGGGTGAGTACCTTTTTTGACTAATAAGTAAAATTTTTTAAATAATTTGTTAAGCCCGTTTTAATAGAATATACTTACATTTTGAGTGAACCGACAAATGAAAATTAAACAGCTTTCAACCAAATTTTCATAAATCTAATTGAAAAAATTATAGGTTAGAAATTGTTACGGTCTTGAGATAAAAAGTCTCACATATATAAGCCTATTGAAAAATAGAATGGCCTTTCGCAATTATTGGAATGTGCATGGTGTTAATATACTAAGTTATACTTTTTGTAAATAGCACACTTCTACTCATGTAACACCATTTAATCAAAATGTGATTGGAACATAGAAAAAAAATAGCAAATTTTGTTTTGAGAAAATAATACCCAATGGGCTAATATACCAAAGTGGATTTACTCCTTCATATAGTAAGTACATTATAAGTATTTTCCCGTAATACAAGTACCAATGCCCGAATTTTGAGAATCACTAATCATCACACTTGGAACTTTTTTATGTGCACCCATTCGGACTACCTACTTGTTTATTCTTATGGGGTAGGGTTGAAGAAGGTAAGATTCAGGCAAATATACCCACATCCGCAAGGGGTTAGGGTGGGAATTCACCATGGAAAAACAACCTCATTGTAACCAGCTAACTGGTATTGGTTTCTAATCATTAAATACATGTTTATTTTATGTATCTAATTACTTATCAGGAGTTATGAGCGTGCAGTTTATGAACAAGTTGATTATTTAAACACAACATTTAAAATTAGATTGATTTTAGAAAGGATATATTACTCAGTCTCTTGGCTGTTAATTAATAACTGTACAAGGGTAAGCGCCAATTTTACCTATGGTTAAGATTCATGCTTTGTTCTAAAGAGAACCCAGGATACAATAACTCAGTTGAGACACGCCACCAACTGAGATAATATGTCAAACAAAATACTTAATAAAGCTTATATATATATATTTTTAAGTAAACAAAAATATATTTTATTACACATCTTGATTAAATACGTATAAGACTAAAATATAAAAATATAGTAGATAGTAGAACATTCAATTTACTAAACAAATAAATATATTTGTTTATCCTCATCTGAGAGTATCTATAAACTAACATATAAAAGTAAAACAAAACTCTCGTATAGTAATAATTGCTGCTTTTCTTCCAAAAAGTACTTTAAAATTACATTTTTAAGAATACGACATCAATTTTACCCCACTTTTAAAGTTTACTCTCAGGTGTAAGAGTTTTTTTTTATCACCAAACAAGGTCTAGATACGTTTTGCAAGAGTTTTTCCCAAGGACCAAGGCCATTTACGGGCATCATCTGTATCAGTCTTATACGTATCTTAAAAAAAAAGTTCTTTTTAAGTTGTTTCTTCTTTTTCTTTCAGGGTTTGGCCCCGAAGCGAGAATGAAAGCGAATAAGATGGCACTCTATGTAGCAGTTCTGGTGTGTTTTATAGCAGGAAACAGAGCCATATTTCAGATAAGGTGGTGCAGCGACGGATGACAACAATAGTCGTACTGGTGAAATTAAGGTGAAGAGGTGGCGGAGAGAAGGGGGTAAGAAACAAAAACTCACAAAAAGAAGACGAAATAGCAACTTCTTCTTAGCTCCGCGAAACCTCCGGGGCTAGCAGGAAGCTCTTACATTTGTAAAACAAAAATAACAAAGAATACATGTGTTATTCTCAAGCTCAGAACTCAACAAAACCAATGGAAAAGGTGTCATATCCATGAATTATTTCAGGATTCTACATTTTGAATATTAACATAAAGAGAAAATATATTTTCGCAAAGGTGATTTGTGTTTAAGGACTTATTAATGTTTATTCATATGCTATATATTTTTTATTTTAAATAAATGATTTTATAAAATCAATTATATCAAGCAATCATGTTATTTACTGAGAAATGCTATATTTGAAGTGGATACCTTTCACTTAGAGGATACTGTATCTACAGTGTTCCCGGCTTTTGCAAAACTGCTTTGGTGGTCAAATGTTACAAGACGCCACTCTTGACTCTCGCAATATACTAGACTGCCTATGATGGGGATTTCGTGGCTCGAATCATGGTCAGGTGTATTTAAGGGGATTTTTCTAAAATATTTCATTCTCACTTCAAGCAAACTTGGGTTTACTTCCTCTAAATTCAACCTTCCTTAACTCGACCACATTATTATAATTAGTATATATGCGTATAGCCTGAAGACAGAAAGTTTGACTCAATGTTAAAAAACATATCATAAGAATTGCTCAAAATGGCCACCTCCAACCTGAATGCCAGCCTTCAGTCGTTTTATAGAATTTCACAATCTTTGAAAAATACATCGCATTACGATGCTTGCATGCAAGCCAATAGTGGGAATTTTGAACACTTCCTATAATGTTAAGTAGCTCCATAATGATGGATACAAACATGGATATAACTTAGAAACAAGGTCAAATGAGACATATGTTTATGCTAATTATTTTAATTGTTTTTGTGTATAATGTCCATCGCTGTTAGGAATACCTTGATCAGTGGCGTGCGATGACTTTTCTCAAACAGGACTTGATTCAAAGACAGCTTTCATTATGGGGCTAAAGAGGAATACTCTCCATATAATGTACAATATGTAGCGTAGCAACTACACTTTTACAGGTCATAGGTTAAGCAATTTAGCTCCCCTCAACTGATTCACAATAATTAGATATGGAGTGCGTATAACCCGAACGGGTAGTAAGACGCGGTGCTAATAATAACAATAATTAGACATGGAATAAACAAAAAATACATAAAGATAAAAATTAAACAAAAACTTGAATAAAAATAAACAAATAAATAAGTAAACAAGTAAATTAAAAATTAATTGTGGAATCTTGCCTTTATGTGTATATTAGTGTGATCCTTCGGTCACCTTCCTGAACGAATTTGTCGATAGCAGCGTCATAGAATAATTTTTGACTCTTCAGTTCATCTAGCAAGTCTTTTTCAGCTGACAACAGGGAGAGTGTGGAGAGCCTATTCTCACATTGGGTGTTACGCACATGCGTCTTAATACGTTTCAAACAACAGTGGATGTGATCACTGGTATTGTTTATACCAAACAACATAATTTATATGTTTCTTGGAACACTTCTTCTGCTAAGTCTGTTTTCTCCAGGAACTTCATAATTTCAATTCCAATCTTGTCTGAAAAGTCTGATAGTCTGCAAAATAATTCACTCCGAAAACTGCAAAAATTGAAAAGATTACCGTAACTTGACTGAAGTGACAAAAATAAACTGGCAGGAAATCGAGATTGGAAGCTCTGATTTTTTAAAATCTAGCAGCTCAATAAATTGCAGCTCATTAAGATCTTTAAACCTCAGCTCCATTTGCCCAACCATGGTGTCAATAATTAAATTATAAAGACGCACATATTTATTCCTGGAATTCATTGAGTCATCTTCTCTACATATATTCTTAGAAGCTTCCATGATGTCATCACCTTCTAATTTTCTATACGTCTCTTCAATGTCGTTTCTCGCATTTTTGAGGTGAGAAATCGTCTCTTTTACTTTCTCGATGCAGTATTTCACATCGAAAGTTTTGGTTTGAAGAATTTTTAATAATGTGTCAGTGAGAGAAAAAAATGTTGCTGAAAACCTTCAGTAGAAAGGCAAAATTGACAATGATGACACATAACCTTTAGCAGTCACGAAAGCATCAGTATCCCAACTATCTGGATTTTCAGCAATATTCTCAAAAAACTGTATGAGTTATGTTTTATTTTAATTCACTGTGTTCACAATTCTGGAAATGTAATTCCACCTTCTACTGGCAACTGTTGGAAACCGCTTCTTTACCCCAAATTGATTAAGAGCGTTAATTCGTTTCGATTAATGTGAAAATAAATTTGGGATGCCACTCAATGTATTAAAACTATCTTGCATTCTGTTATATGATTCATCAACTGAGAAAGAATAAGATTGAGTTTGTGAGCATAACAGTGGATGAAGAGTGCACCTGAGCACCTCTTTTTCACAAGCGTTTGTATACCATTTAAATGTCCAGAAAATACAGCGGCTCCATCATACGCTTGTGCTACAATTTTTTTATCACAGTTAAAACAAGAGAGTATTCGAAAAACATGCTCACGTAAAACAATTGTAGTGCGATCACTGCTGACATCTGAAAAACCAATACATCTTTCATATATGTCACCATCTTTCACATATCGAGGGACTGTCGAAAGTTGAGAGAGCTTTGCAATGTCCGTATATTCATCCAACATTATTGCTAGAAAAAGATGCATCATTTATTTCTGACTTAATCTTAGCCAAAATTAATCACCAGCACATTCAATGATGTCGTTTTGAATTTTGTTAGAGGTTCCTTTAAACGCCCCCTGTCTCAGGTCCCTTCCCCAATCTTTGTTGTGAGGGAACAGTTTCCAAATCCGAGTCCCCTTCAATATTTCACACTTTCAAACATTGTCAAACTAAATTGACTATCGAACACTTTAGCCCGTCACAAGATCTCTTTCATTAATGGGAACAATTACATAAGCTTGGCAACCACAACACCACCACTTATAAGAATCAAACAAAAATTACATTTACTTGTAACAGAACGCCAAGCGTTTGCATATATCTTATTATACAGACAGACTAGGCTGGCTTCAACTCGTCCTCTCCCCGGTAAAAGCCAATATGACTTGAGTGCTTCCGATTCTAGTCGGTAGAGGGGAAGGGGTTCATGCAAATGGCAGGAATATCATTGAGTATTGTGACAGCGCTTCTGATGTGAGTGTATTGTCACTCTGTGGGGGGACGGGGGAAACCCCAAATAGCGAGCATATAGTTGAGTATTGTGACGAAAATTCAGACACAGATATATGGGTATTTTTTTTTGCTTTTATTTCACGTGGAAGTTTAACTCAAACTAGATGAGCTAAAATTGTTTGGGGACTAGCCTAGTCCTACTAGTCCATTGACGGTAAGCCACTGACCCTGATAGATATACAGTTTATGATTGCGTGCATTTTGGGATTCACATATGTTAGAGCTCGAAAAAACCAAGTTTCATCATCTATCGATGATAAATTTTTACTTTCTTGCTACCTTACAGGTAGAGAACGTATTGTGATCGTCAAAAAAAATCGAACTCAAGATTAAAATGCATTTTGACGTTCCATGAGCCCCTCCCAGAATCCGAAAAAGTGGTTTTTGCATTTCAGTCTGTGTGTCTCTACCTCGGAGTAGAGCCAAAACTATTTTACCGATAGGGCTAAATCTTAGTCTCTGTGTTTTTTATAGGGTTGCCACGAGGTGTTCTTGGAATTGGATATATAACCCTAAAATTAAGGGTAGTTTCCTTAAGACTGAAAAGATAAAAAATTAGTTTTATCAAAATCGGTTATAACGATTTTGATTAAATTTTATTTTTTGCAAGCATTCATCAATATTACAACCAAAATGGCTAATCTCAAGTTCTCGTCAAAATGACTTGTGTCTGATGCGTAAATTCTAATTTTTTATCTTATCTCCGTAACTCTTTGAGATATTAAAATACTTATCGTTGCAAATATGTAGGTCTGTTTATAATAAAAATCTTTTATTTGAAACATACATTTATAAAACCAATAATTTTCCATCGATACGCAAATATTTATATTTTTAACTTTTCGAACACTAAAGGTAAAGTATTGAGACCATAAAAAAACTCTAACACGAGATGTTAACGTATGTCAACGTTTCATGACCCCCCTAAGCCCTAAAAAGTTGTTTTTGTAATGTAGTCTGTCTTTTTTTCTGTCTAGCCCTAAAATTAAGAGTAGTTTAATAAAGTGAGAAAAGAGAAAAATAAATGGTACGGCGCACCGCACAGACTTTCTCTCTTTTTCTATAAACTCGTAAGATTTCTGAACGGAATAATGTACA
>CABFWO010004012.1:0-73445 GCA_902155825.1 Timema genevievae
TGAGAAACAACAGGTGACGTCACAACAGGATACAGGTTACAATAACAACGCCTGAGGGCTGTTATGAGGTGCCCTGTATACTACTCTCATTTGTATTTTTGTGGACTAAATTATTGCACATCATCTTAGTATATCTCCATGAAAAATGTATACTGGCTAATTCACGAAGCTCACAATACTTGTAACTTCATGACTCTTCAACGTGAAGCTCACAGCAGTTGAAAGGACCAGATGCATACACAATACAACTCGTATTGAAATGGAGATGTGTCGTTTGTGGACGAACGGGTCACAATACGGTAAAGAGAATGAATCTAGAAAGTGGTAGTTGATTTGCAGTCTTGTCGTCTAATGTGAGCAGTCCAATGTTAACAAGCGGTGTTGTCATATGGGAGACTCAGACCACAAACAATGGTGCGCTTCTGATACACTTCAAAGTAGGTACACAAGTTCGGCCTGTGCGCTTTCAGAACGTAGCTAGACTGCAGTAGTGTAACCAGTGAAGGGGCGAGAGGGACAGGGGATCATCACCCTCCCCCCCAAACCCCAAGAATAAATCTGTCTCCCTTTAGATTTATTTCCCTCCTCTCTGATTTTTTTTCCCTAGCACCACGTCTTACTAGCCGTTCGGGTTATACGCTTATGTACTAATTACGCTAATGGTTTTAGGGATTAGGAAGGTCGTATTAAAGGAAGTGTGACTACATTTGCCTGGAGGGAGAGTAGAAAACTATTTTTGAAAAACTACCCTCAGTACACCCGACTGAGATTTAAACCTCGATCTCCCTTTCATCGGCAGTCTGGCCAAATACAAGAGTTGCGCGTTAGACCATGCGGCCACCGAAGTGGGTTCTGATAGTATTGTAGATTAAGTTGAAATAATTGTATAGAGCTAAAACAAGAAATGTACCAAGTTTGATGAAAGTTCATATATTTTAGTTGGAAATGTTGTAGTTGGAGGTGTGGGTTATGACTGAGTCCCAAGTTCGTTAATTGGACAAACAACTAATTTTGGCTGTCGTTTTGACTCATGATTAAAGATATTAAAATTAATTGTTTTCGATGTTTTATACATTTATCTTTGATTAAACCCATACTGTATATTTAAAGTCGTTTTCACCCTCCTCTTCGTATGTCCTTAAGATAGTGTGAAGTGGGAGTATAACCTGTGGCTCGCACTAGATGGAACCATTCATTATTTGGTTGTGTGGAGTTAGGATGGGCTCAACTCCAATTACCACTATGGCATGCTATGGTAGAGTATTTGAAAGATGCGAGAATTATTGTAAAAATAACGACAACTATCTCGAATACAACTATTACTAAGATCTTAACTCCAAAATAATTTTTAGGCAATTGGTAAAAGATGGTTTAAAGAATAGAAAAATCATAATAAAGGACTAAAATATATTAATTAATTTCCATAAAAAGTGTTCTCTTAGTTGTTTATGACGTAATAAAAATGAGAAACAATTTTTAATTTGTCATTTTCACTAATCTTCAAACAACTTCTCTTAATTTAAATTTTAAATATTTTCATATTTAATAAATTGTACATTTTTAAGTATTCAAGGAGTCGAATTTCAATTTGAGATCCAAAAGAAAAGGTAAAATTTGTATTCGAGCCATTTATACTAAAACAAACTCCAAATTTCTCTTAGGTACATCACACTTTAAAATACTCTTGCGTCCTGCCTCGGAGGCGTAGTTAGCTAACGCGCTAGATTCGTGTTGAGCTAGACTGCCAAGTACGGTGAAATCAAGGTTCTAATCTCGGTCGGGTGAACTGGGGTTGATTTTTTCTAGATGGTTTTCCTCTCTCCCTCCACGCAGATGTGGGTTAACTTCCTCTATATTCAACCTTCTTAATTCCTAACTCATTAGCGTAATTATTTCTTAAGCGTATAACCCGAACGAGTAGCAAGACACGATGCTAAATAAAAACTCTGTGGGAGAAGGGAGGGGCGACATATTAAAATACAATTACAAGAGTTACAATAAATTGAAAAAAAAAACCAATATTATTGTTGCTTATATTTTTGTTTCTGTATTATTGACCTGAATAATATCATAACCAAACAAACTGCAGAGGGTAAATTTTAAGGGAGGGCACCAAACCACACGTGAAAAATGGATATCGAAATTTGAGAAACCATCCCAATGGCCCTGGTCGGATATCAAAGCCCATTCTCCCGAGTCAAATCCAAGCTATTTACCACAATGATTACAGCTACAGCCCCAGCGACAACATCAGTTCTGTGTTTAACATCATAACTATTTATTTTTTTGGGTTATTTTAACGTGGACTTCCTGAACTGAATGACGATATCAGTTATAAAAATACACACAACTGACTAACATGATAGAAAGAAAGCCTCCGTTTCAGAGATAATGAATTGTTCGGCCATGCTGGGAATCAAACCAGGAAATTTTAAACTTAGTAGGCAGGTGCGATATTAACTGACATAGTTATCAGTGACTTAATCTAAGGGCTATAGATGAGTAGGGTTGATTAGAGTGAATGCACCCATACAAGTTAAGAAAGGGGAAGGTAAAATCAGTCCCTGCTTTCCTTAACACTCCTAGGCAAGACTTGAACTTTGACCTCCACGTCCCCTTAAACCAAGAGTATTATTACCCCATCAGTGTAAATAAAGAGATAATCTAATAACTGTTTAGATTAAGGGTGGCGTTACCAGGTAAAAGTTAACGTTAAATACTTTTTACATGACACAAAATAAAATGAAATATAAATAAATATATGCGTGTGCCTGTAAGGTACATATCGACAGTTTGTTAACCCATGGGCGTATCTGTCAGGTATATATTGACTGTTTGTTAACCCATGCCTGTGCCTGTCAGGTACATATTGGCTGTTTGTTAACCCATGCGTGTGCCTGTAAGGTACATATTGACTGTTAACCCATGCGTGTGCCTGTCAGGTACATATTGGCTGTTTGTTAACCCATGTGTGTGCCTGTCAGGTATATATTGACTGTTTGTTAACCCATGTGCTTGATGATGCAGCTCACATTAACGTTGATTTTTATAGCACAGTTAAGACTAGCTTAACTTGGTCTGTTACGGACATATATGGGTTAAACACATTGAGATTTTTATAAATAAATAATTTATTTGCGTGAAATAAATCGATTATTGTCCCAGTAGAAACATTTAGTTTAATTTGCTACACATGATGACATCAACAGTTCTTGAAAGCGTATAAACCGGACGGGTAGTAAGACGCGGTGCTAAGTATTATTATTACTATTTTTATTATTCAAGAGTGTTTGAATATATTCATGAGCATATTGGCATTTGATAGAAACTTTTTAAATAAAGAGTAAATATCCTAGACGAGTTCCGTGACGCCAAGACCAATATTCAGGAACTATTGAGATTACGACGTGCAGTAAACTAAGCTAAATGTATCTTCTGGATCAGAGTTTTATTAATTTTGGATAGAAATATCTATAGTAATTAAAAACTACAAAAATTCTGCCTTTAATTCACTCTCTTTTCAATACCACCTTCAAATGATCCTACATATTTTGGTGATATACTTGGTTTTACATTTTTCAAGAGGATGGAACGGAAATAACTCTTATTTTATATCCAAATATCAATCAATTTTCACTTCCTTTCACAATTGCTCATTGCTCCTCTTGAAATATCACAAACAGGCTATGTACCGATATGATAACGTTTCTCTTTTGGTAAATTAAAAATATATTTTGTAATGCCGTACGTTAAGTAAAACAATATTGATATTATATATTAGTAACGGCCACCAAAAGTTTCACTTTGTGAACCAAACTAGCAAGACAAATATAAATTATTATTAGCACCGCGTCTTACTATCCGTTTGGCTTATACGCTTATATAATAATCACGGTGATGGTTTTAGGAGTTAGGAAAGCTATATTTAGAGAATGTGTACCAGCATTTGCGTGGAGGGAGAGGGAAAAACAGTTTTGTAAAACCTAAGTACAGCTAACCGAGATTATCAAGCCTCTCCAGTAGTTAAATGGTTTGAGGCTTCACTATAGAAATAGACTGAACTGCCGCTGATGGGGAAATCAGGGTTCGAATCCCAGTAAGGTGTACTAAGGATGTTTTTCCCTAAGTGGTTTTCCACATTCCCTTTATGAAATTGCAGGTGTATTTTCTCTACATTATACCTTCCCCAATAGTGTAAATATGTGTATTACACAAGCAGGTACACAATAAAACACAGTTGTGTTACCCACATCACCCAAAGCACCCTGACAAGACGACACCACCAGCAGTTACTACTTGCATGGCCATTACTAGATTCAGTCTATTACTTTACACTCAGCCAATAGAAATGATACAAAAGTGAGAGTTAAATATATTACTTTTGTCACCACGTCTGCCACCCGTTCGACCTGTACGCAGATGTAACAACTACACAAATGTGTTAGGGATGAGTAAGGTTAAATTTATATTAATTGCAACCTCATTTTAATGGAAGGAGAATAGAAAACCATTTAGAAAAATGAACTCAACTGGGACTCAAACCCCGATCTCCCCGTCATCGGAAGTCGAGTTTATGGCAAAAGCTATGTCTTAGACCTCTTGACCACCGAGGTGGGTAATTTAAAATATATATTCATAACACCATGAAAGATATTGGCTTCATATTTATTATTTTGATAGATTATTAAAATATACATGAAGTATTTTTGTTTGGTATTGTTTCATTATACGAACCAAATATAGTGAGCTGGATAAAATTGAGATGCGGCCTGTGGGCCGTAGTTTAATGAACCTATATAATAACTAGAAGTGAAACAGTTGTATTTCGTGAGTATTCATCCTGTTGTCTTATACTTTCCAATTCAAGTTTCTTAGAATAATCGATCTAGGATTAAACGCGAACATGTTATGCAACCCGAAACATTTATGACTACTAACTTAACAATGTGTACATAATTGAAGGGACCTTCATGACGTCATTTCAGTCCGTTCCAGTGAGATGTTTGTCCTGTCAGTGGCAGCAGCAAACGTGTTTTGTGTGATAATAAATCAATAGTATAAATGATCCTGGTCTTGTTTATCCATGGCTTTAGCGTGCTGTTAGTTACGGTAGTGTTAGTATGCAGCGCTAGTGTCGCACATCCATCAGCGAGCCTGGAATGGTTCCCCGTAGTATACAATGTGATCTAAAATAAAACTGGTGCTACTCGGCTGCCGCTGATGGATCACTTTGTTACGCACAACACACGCACACGCTTCACCCACTTAACCTAACTGCTTAGCAGCACACGGCCACTATCAGCTCAGGTATACACCCTCACCAGCCTTCCCTGCCATCCTCTGTACTTTCATCAATCTCTGTGAACAGTGGTTGCAATTAATAAGGTTGCCTCTTCGCATGTAATTGTCTATTTCCAATACCGAGTTTAGTAATTGCAACAATGTAACCAAACAACTTGTTTAAGAGACCTCCACTTATAGTTAACATACAAAATTAGAAATGACCATCAAATAATCACATTGGGCAATAAAATGTTCTTACTTTTCGTCCCAAAATCGGAAAGAGTTGAATCTGATAGTATTTTTTATGCTGAATTCTAATATATTTTTAGAATTTCTATATTACGCTATGATTTTGAGTGACACCCACTTAAAGTTCACAGTATTACGTTTATTTACAATATATACATAGTAAATGACTATATCACCTAAAAGGTAGAAGCTTATGATGTTCTGCTGTATTTCCTCTCAGGAATATCCCTATAAAGGGTCCAACAATAGTGAGCAAGCATACTTGGTTTACAATTGTCCTGGTACCACTTTTCTATTCCGGAAATATCTTTGTGGAACCATTTTCCATGTTTTTCACTGAATGTTCCAAGATTTGCTGGGAAGAAATCCATATATATATATATATATATACACACAAATACATTTCCATCCATTACTCTAACAAAGTTCATCATTAAACTAATCTTAATATGGATTGTAGAAAGATACCTTTTTCCGGATCAACAAGTGGTGTATTGACAACATTATTCTTTCTTTGGGTAAGTGATGTTCGCTTTCGTCACGGTTTCTGAAGGAAATGACTTCTCTAGTCTCTGCTGTCTTATAAAGAAAACAGCAGTGAACTCAGTTGTAGTATAAGCAAAAGAGCGATGACATTCAAGTCACCACGGACATTCCACTGGTATTCTTTATATTTAATTTTTTTCAGTAAGATTTTCATTCTCACTTATATCTCATATATGCAGCATGAGCTAGTGGCAGTGGTGGAAACTTATTTCAACTTTGGAGAAGCACAGCTTTTAAACTAATTTTAGAAGACTCAATAAATAATCACCACTACTTTGTTTTGTAATAGTAGACAAGTGCTTCCAAACAGAATAAATATAGTTGCAAAAAAAAGTACATATTTTAGGGAAAAGAAATCCTTAAAGTCTTTATGCCTCTCTCTAAAAACATACACTTTTGTTTCTTTGTGGAAGAGATTCCAACCTTTCAATCTAGAGCCTTAAATTTATGTTTGCTTTTAAGATAGGTTCAAATCTCAAACAAGGCCATTTATATCTTTTTGCGTAAATAGGGATCGTTCAAAAAACGAACAGGAAGCTTCGAAAGTTGGATCAAGCCCTATACCATCATCACCATGCTCTACAGACTCTTATTCTTGTTCATCATCACTAAGTTTGGCATTTTCTGGAGGCTTTGGCACGGGAAATTCTTCACTATGAGACTCAGGCCTCATGGCAAATGGAAATAAGGTTATCTTAAAGAATTACTTACGTCACTAGTCTGACACCTTGTATAAGTTAGAGACTTTTCAAGAGTGTAAAGTCACCTGCCTTGTCAGGGTTAAGCATCCACTCGACTGGTGAGCAAACACCTCTTGCAAGATTCCTCTTACCCATCATAGCTGTTACCTTTGAGCACATTACTTACACAGAGGGCAATCTAGGGACCGGTGACCTCATGCCTGCTGTTGACCCTGTCATCACCGGACAATTGGGAGCTCCTCTACCCCATTGCCTTGCGAGAGGAGTTGGCTCCTTATTCCGTGAGTGTTTGACTCTCATGTAGGGGCGTTAACCCCTCGAAGGTCAGGTGTCTAACCTCAGGAATCACTCATGAGTTTTCAGTCTAAGTTGCCCAACGTGGACCTCGGGGAGGTGGCTTGACCAGCTTTCCTCGAAGGTACTAGCTACCAACCGTTTAGTGTGCGGCGAGTGTGTGGGACACCTTCAATTTATTCCCACACAAAGATCTCGACAGAGATCTAGCCACCTTCTGGGTTAAACATTCCAGACTTTGCCCGGGTACCACCACGAGGACACACTTTGCCAGGATTACTGAACAAGGAACATCCCCCAGGCAGATAGGTGAAGCCTGTAGTCCCGTTCGAGTCAAGGCAGTCACCACAAAGGCAACCACATCTCAAACCCAAAGAGCTTCCAACCCTCAACTTGGCACTACCCTCGGAAATTAGGGTATGTCATAGTGATTTGATTTAGAACTGATGCATAAAATGTTTGTATAACAAAAGTAACAATCTGTAGAGTGATCTTTTTGTTTCCACCAAATCATTGGAACAGCAAAATTAATGTGCTAAGAACCCTTTATCCAACCCGTAAGGAGTCTGACAAAATTGATACAAACCAAATTAGGGACCCAATTTTCATCTTGGTTACCAATTTCTAATTCAAAGTAAAGTCTAAATCACTTCTTAATTAGTTGAGTAAAATCACGTTTGCTATTTTAAATTGTTACCTCACCCCAAATGTTGCAAAAAGAGTCCGCATGATTAATACAATTTCTAGGAATTGTGCCACTTGGTAGTCTAAGCCTTATAAAATTTACACTCAATTACATAGAAACAGCTTAAGGCAAAGAAATACAGAACGAGCTCTAATCACTAATTGGCCAAAGCTCTGACTCAGACAGTAAGCATGTAAACGTATGACTCATCATGTCCAAAGTGATTCATACGTCATTAGTCATTACCATGGCTTCGATAAACTTGGGGTTGATAAATATACGTTGAAGGGTTTGGCCGTTCTGCCAGATTAACCGCGATCGCTGGCCAAACCGCTCCCTTAACAGATAAGAGAGTTTCCTATCTTTAAGAGGGTGTAACTTTAAAACTATGAATGATAGATACATAGCCTGGGACAAAATCTTTGTTGATCAAGGAATTATTATGAATTACCATAGACTAATTAAATTATTCGACTTCGCTTCTGTTGAATTAATCAAAATTAGCCTACACAAATACCTTTGAGACATTGACACAACTCAATACATACACTAACCTTGGTTGATGATAGTAGTGTGAATATTTGTAGGTAGTAGCTAACAAACATAATGGATGGCCGATATTAAGCATTTTATGTTGGTAAAATCACTATGATGTTATGAGAAGTAGATTCTGGATAGATGGTGATAGGCCTACTTGAATCAGGTTTACTTTTAAATATATGTTTGGTTTTATACTACAGCCAAACACGAATAAACTAGATAAGAAACCGATCTTAGAGTTGATATTATTCTATAACGATAGTAAACTAGGTAAAAACTAATTGTGAATTTTGTAACACTCCCTAACTAGAATACAATCGGTAAAAAGTAGTTTGTGAATTTTCTAGGACTCCCTAAACAGAATACACTAGATAAAATATTGTTTGTGAATTTTGTAATACTCTCTAGCCAGAATACACCAGGTTTAAAGTATATTGTTATGTTGATACTACTCTATAGCCAAACATTAGGTAAGGAGTATATTGTAATGTCGGTACTACTCTCTGTCCAGATTACACCAAGTAAGAAGTACAGTTTATAGAAATGTTGGTAATACACTATAACCAGAATAAGCTAGGGAATAACAATGGCTGCTAGACAAATATCAATCTGGGTTTCGGCCACATCAATGCACAACACTCAAAAGTGTAACTGATGATTATAATACTAACTATGGAAAGGAGGCAACTGATGCTGGTGGCACTCTTGGACTTTAGCAAAGCTTTTGACACCATTAACCAAGATTTTTGCTAAATTACAAAAAACTTTCGTTTTCCATTAAGTTCTTTTAATTGTATGCAGTCATACCTGACTGAGCTTCAAAAATGTGTGATGTTAGGTGACACTCAGTCAACATGGCGTTCAGTGAGATCTGAAGTTCCAGAAGTTTTGGTCCTTGGCTCACTCCTTTTCTCAAAGTTTATAAATGATCTCCCAAGTGGTTTGCAACATTCTCAACATCATCTATATGACGATGATTTCCAACTTTATTTATCATTCTCTCTTTTTCATATTGATAGTGCCGTGGATAATATAAATGCTGACTTAAGTGCAACACGTGATTGGTTACTACAAAATGGTCTAAATTTAAATCCTAAAGAAACTCGAAAATATTAGTAATCTCTTTGATTTTCACATCAATACAACAAACAAATTTAAATAATAGTCCAATTTTATCCATGTCGGTAGTTAATAACCTTGGTTTGCATATAAATGAAAACCTCACATGGAATAGTCATGTCAAACAAATATGTAAAAAAGTGTTTATGCCTTACACTCACTAGTTAAGCCGGCTGAAAAAAAAATTAAAATAGCTATCCTCCCGCATTTCGACTATTGTGATGTAGTGTAAATGACCTCCTTACAGCTGACCTTGCGGGAAGAATACAAAGACTCCCAAACACATGTGTTAAATTTATATCTGACCTACAAACATATTTTCCCATACTATAAGAGACTAACTTGGTTACGACTTAATGAGAGACAAACTCTACACTCGAGGATCATCATAAACATAATTATTGACTTCCAACTTTCCACAGTACTTTTCTTCCCATACATACTCAACTCTAACAATAATTTCACCAGTCATTCACAAGAAAACTAACTTTATTTATTTATCTTCATAATTCCAATTACTGATCAAATTCTTTCCCTGTTTTATCTTATCGTTCAACGATATTAATAAATTTAAAATGAATGGTTTCAAGCTAAAACTTGCAAATAATCTGCGTGGGGAAGCTCAGTCGTGATAGATTGAGGAATACAAGAAGTGACGACACCTCCTGGTGTGTGTGTGTTTGTGTGTGTGTGTGTGTGTGTGTGTGTGTGTGTGTGAGTGTGTGTGAGTGAGAGAGAGATAGCGTAACTTTAGACTAAGTTCAATATAACGCTTTTTTCATAAACCTTAACAATAGATTTACTGTGTTTACATGCTATGTAATATAGCTCTATTTATCTCTAGTTTTTCTATGTCAATATTTGTGTGTGTCTAAATGTATTATCTGTTTAGCTTATAAAAAGTATATTATTATTATTATTATTACTGTAAATAGATTGTCATGTTGGTATTACTATCTAACCAGACTACCCCAGTTAATAGGTATATTGTCATGGTATTACTCTCCAACCAGACTCCACCAGTTAATAGGTATATCGTCATGTTGGTATTACTCTCTAACCAGAATACACCAGCTAATATTTATATTGTCATGTTGGTTTTACTCTTTAACCAGAATACACCAGCTAATAGTTATATTGTCATGTTGGTTTTACTCTTTAACCAGAATACACCAGCTAATAGTTATATTGTCATGTTGGTATTACTCTCTAACCAGAATACACCAGCTAATAGTTATATTGTCATGTTGGTTTTAGTCTTTAACCACACCATACCTGGTAAGAAGTACAGTATATTGTTATGTTGATAATACTCTTCAACCAGACTACACCAGCTAATAAGTATATTGTCATGTTGGTATTACTCTTTAACCACACCACACCTGGTAGGAAGTACAGTATATTGTTATGTTGGTAGTACTCTTCAACCAGACTACACCAGCTAATAAGTATATTGTCATGTTGGTATTACTCTTTAACCACACCACACCTGGTAAGAAGTCCAGTATATTGTTATATTAGTATTACTCTCCAACCAGACTACACCAGCTAATAAGTATATTGTCATGTTGGTATTACTCTCCAACCAGACTACACCAGCTAATATGTATAGTGTCATGTTGGTATTACTCAACAACCAGACTACACCAGCTAATAAGTATATAGTCATGTTGGTATTACTATTTAACCACAACACACCTGGTAAGAAGTCCAGTATATTGTTATATTAGTATTACTCTCCAACCAGACTACACCAGATAATAAGTATATTGTCATGTTGGTATTATTCTTTAACCACACCACACCTGGTAAACAGTAAAGTATATTGTTATGTTGGTATATCTACGTCCAAAATGCAAGGCAAACTGTTGAGATGGAATCTTGTCTCACCTTAAGCCTTGTTAAGACCCATCACGAGTCAAGTTTCACGAGTTCCACTGGCGCAGAGGCAATCATTGCATGGGAGATATTTCATGGAACAACAAGCACAGGAGTTCGCCTTCTGATTATACACTACCCTTGTGATAGGCTTCCTGGAGCAACAAATGGATTTGTAGGAACAAGTTTTTGTGCTCAGTAGTTTTTTAATCCTTTTCAAATCAATACTGCATTTAAGATATCTTACTGAATCTTAGCAAAAAAAAAACAAGAGAAGAAATAAGACTACAAGTTGAAAGCATGGTCACTTATTTATACAATAGGTACCTGTAATCTAGTAATTCGTAGCCCAGTTAAGATGATTCTACGATTAAAATTTTATTGCACAATTTTAATAAGTATTTAACTGTAAGCTATAAATAGTGATTCGATTATTTCAAATAATAAATTTCATGAATAATAAAGAGTCAAACTTGCTATTTTATACTTTGTATATACCATTGCAGTAGCGTCTCGTGACCAAAATTCTTAGGAAAGCTTGGAAGGGGTGTCCTCAAGCTTAAAAGGAAAGGTCGCGGAATTAAAAAAATAATATGTTTCAAGAAGCTATTTGGAGGTTTTTTTTAAGATAGTTCTGGCTTTGGGCATCCTTCTGTTCTGTGATTTACATTGTGTTATTACTTATTAGAGACATATATTTATAAACTTTCGTTTGTTAGCTTTCATTGATACACACATAAAAACAAAAGCACCTGCTACAATAAACTCCACAAAATTCTAAAGCCCGGTACACACGATACAACTTTTTGTACAAAGGTTGTGCAAGAAATTGTACAATATCTTGGTCACATGGATTGCATACTAATTTTAGCCAGTGACTGTTCACACGGCATTCGTGATTGCATAAAATATTTGAAAAAAAAGTAATTTTTGCCCTTCTTATGGAAATAAATGATTGAATAATCTGGAAAATATTGGTATTTAATGTAAAAAATTTCTCTATCATTCCTAAATATTATGAAAATAAAACATGATTTTTAAAAAATATTTAATAATTTTTTAAAACAGTTGAAAACCTTTATATTTGGGGCTTAACCTACTACTTAAATTAAAATTATTTTTTGTTTTCAAGCACTTAGCTGCTTTTCATACAATCACTCTTTCTTAAAAACGTAACCGTCTATCAGACAAAGATTTCGTGTTTACAACTCAAAAGTTGTACAAGAAAAATGGCTGATATAGGACGCGTTCTATTTCCTGAAATTGTATCCAATTATTTGTGCAAAGCAGATCTTGTACAAGTTTTGGTGTCCACACGACGCCATCTTCAGGCTGAAACTTCTTGTACAACTTTATGTACAAGAAGTTGTGTTGTGTGTACCGGGCTTAAAGATGTGTAGGCATGGGGTCAGTACCTTGATAAAATTAATTTTGTGCCTTAACATCCATCAGGATGGTTTGAAAGGGGAAGAGAGGGATAGTGACTTCGGTTCTAGTTGTCACCTTTCGGGCAATATAAGTCGTAGCTTGGCTGCTTGCATTTTTACCTGACATCCGCAGCTCTTCCCCTTCTCTCCTCCCCGAAATCTATGACGTCACAAATAAGAACTACACTAGCTAGAGCAATGGGATGAAAGTCGGACAAATACCGACTTTCAACCACCATTAGATGGACTATTGCACGTCTTTCGTGTCTGTTACGGTCACTTTAATGTATGTTTTTTTTTTCAAACCCACTGATGCTTGAATTACATTTACCAGGAGAATATTTTTGCAAACATTAAATAAAATAATTACATATCTTCAATCAAAGGGAAGCAGTGCTTGCCTTGCTTGCCCTGACGCGACGCCACTGTACCATTGTTAATGTTGTTTTTGAAGCGAAGGGAATATGCAAGGATAGGGAAGTATGGAGAGAGCTAGTACGGAGTTGTGGTTTTTAAAAGCTATATGCACAGTTTACCAAGTAAGGAAACGCCATTTATAAGTTATAAATGTATTGTATGGGGTTGATATTTAGTACATAATGAAATCTTTATAATATTATTAAAATATTTTTTAATATATAGGTGGTAGAAGAATGGTAAAATTGCATAATTTTTAATACTATACAAATAGTAAAGTTCTTTTATATTGGGATGATTTGATTCATTTTGTAGAGTTAATTTTTTTCCAACCCAAATCCACTCGTTAGTTATATTTATGTGTCTGATATTGATAATAATTATTGCAGATATAGTTTTGAAATTTATATTCCATGAACCTTCTTATTCTGACAGTGAGGGTTGTATAGACGACACCGACTAGTATGCTACATGTTATCTTTTCCAAGACACCCCCAAACCCCTGCCACCAACTACATTTAGTTTCACGACAGGATGTTATAAACTCAGAATATCTTAATATTTCCAAGTGTGTAATTACTTTAATGAGTCAATGAGTGTATCCCAGTGGCTTGTGTCCCCAGTACTTTGTTACGTGTCACGTTTACTGGTGAACTGTACTAACGATGAGTGGTATCCTAATGACTGGAATACCGGTGACTTACATCTTAGTAACTTGTATCATGGTGACTTGTATCCCAGTACCTTGTATCCTGGTGACTTACATCTTAGTAACTTGTAATCATGGTGACTTGTATCCCAGTACCTTGTATCCTGGTGACTTACATATTAGTAACTTGTATCATGGTGACTTGTATCCCAGTACCTTGTATCCTGGTGACTTACATCTTAGTAACTTGTATCATGGTGACTTGTATCCCAGTACCTTGTATCCTGGTGACTTGTATCCCAGTACCTTGTATACTTGAGGCTTGTATCCCAGTACTTTGTATACTGGTGGCTTGTATCCCAGTACCTTGTATACTGGAGGCTTGTATCCCAGTACCTTGTATCCCAGTGACTTGTATCCTGGTGACTTGTATCCCAGTACCTTGTATCCTGGTGACTTGCATCCCAGTACCTTGTATACTGGTGACTTGTATCCTGGTGACTTGTATCCCAGTACATTGTATCCTAGTGAATTGTATCTTAGTGACTTGTACCCCAGTACCTTGTATCCTTGTTACTTGTATCCCAGTACCTTGTATCCTGGTGACTTGCATCCCAGTACATTGTATACTGGTGACTTGTATCCTGGTGACTTGTATCCTAGTACCTTGTATACTGGAGGCTTGTCTCCCAGTAACTTGTATCCTGGAGGCTTGTACCCCAGTACCTTGTATACTGGAGGCTTGTATCCCAGTACCTTGTATCCTGGTGACTTGTATCCCAGTACCTTGTATCCTGGTGACTTGTATCCCAGTACCTTGTATCCTGGTGACTTGCATCCCAGTACCTTGTATCCTGGTGACTTGTATCCTGGTGACTTGTATCCCAGTACCTTGTATACTGGAGGCTTGTATCCCAGTACCTTGTATCCTTGTTACTTGTATCCCAGTACCTTGTATCCTGGTGACTTGTATCCCAGTACCTTGTATCCTGGTGACTTGTATCCCAGTACCTTGTATACTGGAGGCTTGTATCCCAGTACCTTGTATCCTGGTGACTTGTATCCCAGTACCTTGTATACTGGTGACTTGTATCCTGGTGACTTGTATCCCAGTACATTGTATCCTAGTGAATTGTGTCTTAGTGACTTGTACCCCAGTACCTTGTATACTGGTGACTTGTATCTTAGTGGCATGTAACCCAACATCATGTAACCCTTCTGATCCCAAATAAAATAAGCCTTGATTTTTTTGATGGAACGTTCCTGTTGATTTTTTTTGCCTTTGGAGATGTTAAATGACGCCACGGCATCGATTGTTGTCTTGTTTCAACACTCGTATACGAAATCCAAGTCCCGTCGGTGGTTAAGATTTGAGAAAATGTTAATCTCCTTCCTTTTCAAAACGCTGCGAAAACATTTGAGCTGACCCCACGTGTTTTTGTTTGTGTGCTTCAGGTAGCATTTTGGGAACCCGTCTGGTGCACAGTTTCTTGTAGCCTGGCTTTTCTGTCATAATTTCGTGAATTAGTGACCGTGAAACTTCTGGAAATTCAAAAGAAAGTTCCGTAAGTGTGAAACGATGCTTCTCACGAATTTTCGTCTTCACACGTTCCACTAAATTGTCAGTCACCAGACTTGGTCGGCCACTGCGCTCCTCATCATGAGCATTGTTGCGACCTTCTTTAAACAGACGGACCCATTGTCTCACCTTACTTTCACTAATAACACCAGGCCCGTAAACCTTACATATCCGAAGATAAATTTCTGCAGCTTCAAGGTTTTCCGCTAGCAAATATCGTATGACACTACGAATCTCACAATTGGCGGGATTATTTATGACAGCACTAATTTTAAATCACGCTCACATAACATCAGTTGAGGATAAAACTGAAGTAAAGGGATCATCAGAAAGATGAGTCAATCTATGCTACTGCACATGCGTGACCCCGCCTACGAGTCTATTTTGGCGGTCATATATCAACGGGCCTTACTTTGTGGACGCACCTCGTATTAAAGAAAACAGTCAATGCAACGTTGGGATACTATTTTATCAATAAAAACCCTACATATCCAAATATATTTTCAAGCAAACTCCGACATGTCCATTTATATAAGTTGTATTTCATTCAAAACCAGACATGTCCATTTTTGTTTTGTAAATAAATCGTTTATCTTGAGTTAATTTTTTTTTATAAATTGGGTACATAAATACATGATTTTTTTGGGTTATTTATGCATTTTGACTTGAAAAATAATCATTAGTTAGCTTCAAGGTATAGGTTTTTGGGCTTTATCTCAAAACAATATTTGTAATGGACAAATCTAGTTTTGCATGAGAGCTCATCATGTATACCTAATGCGCACATCTCCTGACATGTATCTATTGATGTGTTTCCCAAGTAAAGGACCTGTGTGTGTTCAGTTGAAATATTGTTTTCCCTTCTTGCATACACACCTGACACACGGAGCAAATAACTCCCAGTTTTATGTTGTAGCATCGCGTCTTACTACCCATTCATGTTATTAGCTTATGTGGTCATAAATAGAAGTCAGACAGAATCCTACCCTATCCCTACCCAAAAAGTAGGATGTTGTAAATATTGATCACATTTGATATATTGGAGGGTGTTATTTGGGATACAATATCTTAAGTGCTGACTAAACTACTCAACCTCTGGTTCACACAATTAAAGCCCTGATTCACACAGCTCAAGTGCTGGCTCACACAACTCAAGCACTGGCTCACACAGCTCAAGCCTTGGTAAACTCATTTCACACCTTGGCTCACTAAAATCAAACCTTGGCTCACTAAACTCCAGCCCTGGCTCACTAAACTCCAGTCCTGGCTCACTCAACTCAAGCCTTGGCTCACTCAACTTAAGCCCTGGCTCACTCAACTCATGCCTTGGTTCACTCAACTCCAACCCTGGCTCAGTAAACTCAATCCCTGATACAAACAATGAAAGTTCTGGTTCAAACAATTCAATCCTTGGTTCACTCATTTCAAACCTTGGCTCACACAACTCAAGCCTTGGTTCACTCAACTCAAACCTTGGTTCACACAACTCAAGCCTAGATTAAACAGCTAAAGCCCTGGCTCACACTGATCAAGCCTTGGTTCACAAAACTCACACAGCTCAAGCCCTGGCTCACACAGCTCAAGTCCTGGTTCACACAGCTCCAGCCCTGGTTTACATAACTCAAACTCTGGCTAACACAGATCTTGATCTGTGTTTACCTGGTTTACACAACTCAAGCCCTGGTTCACACAGCTCAAGTGTTGGTTCACACAACTCAAATCCTGGCTTACACAGTTCAAACCCTGATTCACACAACTCAAGTCGTGGTTCACACAGCTCTCACAACTCAAGCCCTGGTTCACACAGCTCAAGTGCTGGCTCACACAACTCAAGCCCTGGTTCACACAATTCAAGTCTAGTTCACACAGCTCAAGTCCTGGTTTACACAGCTCAAATAATGATTCACACAGCTCACACAACTCAAGCACTGGCTCACACAGCTTAAGCCCTTGTTTACACAACTCAAGCCTTGGTTCACACAATTAAAGTCCTGGTTCACACAACTCAAGCCCTGGTTTACACAACTCAATCCCTGGTTTATACAACTCAATCCCTGGTTCACCCAACTCAAGTCCTGGTTGATACAGCTCAAAACCCTGGCTCACACAGATCAAGCCCTAGTTTACACAACTCAATCCCTTGCTCACACATCCAGGCTCGCACATAGGAAAAGTACAGTATAATGACCGGAATGTCTAACTGCTCAGGATACTAAGGGAAGTATTGTGAGCTTATGGTGAGTGTGAGGTAGGTGTCCGACCCTCCCAGTGGGGGGATGTCGATTGGGCTCCACCAAGACCCCAGGGCCTGATCCAATCACTGCTGGAAACTCGAGTCGGGGGCTAATTGGATCAGTGTCCGTGAGACCCAGAGAACAGAAGCCCAACGCACTAATGGAGATGTTGTTTTCCTCGGATTCCCAATGAGCGCGGCCCCTGTTTGGGAGGAGAGGTGGGAGACGGAGCTATTGTTCTGGGGGGAACAGTCGAGCACCTCCGAGTCAACTCTCTCTCTCTCTCTGGCAGTCCCAGAAATTCTACTGTAGCGAGAGTATCTTATAATGATGGCATTTGTCCACGGCTACCAGAGTCATCTTGGCTATCCGCAAATTTACACTAAAAGGGAGGGAATGAGGAAGGTATAGTTTAGGAACTGTACCTACATTTGCGTGGAGGGAGGGTGAAAAACAATGTAGGGAAAAACACCCTCAGTACACCTGACTGGTATTCATAACAATGAACTCCTCATCCACGGAAAACTTGACCAAACTTCTGATGCCTTTGTCTACTCGTCCATGGATTTAATTGAAAGATACAAACAAATATGTTGCTATTCTATCAACCTTGATGTTCAGTTTTCTTTAAGATGACCTACAAACTACACTGTTGTCAATCACCATTAAAAAATAGAGATACTGGGTGATAAGAGAAGGGGAAGAAGCTGTTAGGGGACTAGAAGAAGAGGGAGCAGCTATGGGGCTAGGTGAAGATGGAGGGAGCTGCTAGGGGACTAGGAGAAGATGGAGGGAGTTGCTAGGAGACTAGGAGAAGATGGAGGGAGCTGCTAAGGGGCTAGGAGAAGATAGAGGGAGATGATATGGGACTAGGAGAAGATGGAGGGAGTTGCTAAGGGGTTAGGAGAAGATAGAGGGAGATGCTATGGGACTAGGAGAAGATGGAGGGAGCTACTAGGTGGCTAGGAGAAGATGGAGGGAGTTGCTAAGGGGTTAGGAGAAGATAGAAAGTGATGCTAAGGGGTTAGGAGAAGATGGAGGGAGCTACTAAGATGGCTATGAGAAGATGGAGGGAGTTGCTAAGGGGTTAGGAGAAGATGGAGAGAGCTACTAGGGGGCTAGGAGAAGATGGAGGGAGGTGCTAAGGGGCTAGGAGAAGATGGAGGTAGATACTAAGGGGCTAAGAGAAGATGGAGGTAGATGCTAAGGGGCTAGGAGAAGATGGAGGGAGATGCTATGGGACTAGGAGAAGATGGAGGGAGCATCTAGGGGACTAGGAGAAGATGGAGGGAGCTGCTAGGGGACTAGGAGAAGATGGAGGGAGCTGCTAAGGGGCTAGGAGAAGATGGAGAGAGCTGCTAGGTGGCTAGGTAAGTTAAGAGGGAGCTGCAAGGAGAAGATGGGTGAAGAAGTTATTATGGCTAAGATAAAATAGGGATATCTGTAGAGGACTAGGTATCGAAACCCTACCACCCTATAATTAGTGAACGATACTAAACAAGTTTAACCCTTCTAGCCACGTGGCCACAAGTCCAGGCTATGTGCGCAGTTTAAAAATAAATCCATACATACACACATATGCGTGGGTTTTAACTTTGTTCACGGTCTAAAATATTGTATTCACCACAAACCAATTTAGTTTGTTTTGGTCGGGTTTTTTTTTACTGCCGAGCGATCCGATTTAATGTCACTCCCAGTGATTTATGAACGAAGGGGGTTTTGCTAATAAAACTATCAATTCCACACTCGCTGTTGACAACCGGCGGCGCAGACACACACACTCGGCCAGACTGACAGGAAACCCATTCTTCGACGAGCGAGCTTGGGCGGAATACTGCGCTCATAATTCTTGGAGGTAGAAACAAACAAAAAAAAAGTTGTTGCGACACTAAATTATCCAAGCTTGGTTTCCTCGTCCCCTTCGGTAACTTAATCGTGTACGAAACAAATTCAAATACTGCTTAATTTTACATTTTATTTCTATACGACAGAGAGAACGTGTAACCGAAATAAAAAACAACAGAAGTACGGTGCTAACTGAATAATTAAATATCCCGTAAACGCATCCTGTATGTTCTTCTAGAGCTGAATTTTTTTTTCGTATGGTTTACATACAAATAGAACAACTTTTGTGTAACTTTTCTAAAAAAAAAAAGTTAGAAAAAAGTTCCGTCGAGGCCAAATGGAAAAAAGCTATCATGGTTTGGTTGAACCCTTATCAAGATATTCCTCCAGCGCCCCTTTCCCTCCCAGGAGTCTGGGGCACAATGAGCCTGGATGTGTGTCTGTGTCTGTGCCTGTGCCTGTGTCTGTGAAAGGACCGGCGACGTCCTTTCATAGCAGCCGCTGCTCCTCCTCTCAATAAACAAGTACATTAGGTTACAGGGACGAGACCAGCATACTCGCTCATTGGCTGCAACAAGGACTCATATCGCGCTTGGACCCTCATTGATCAGGAGGGGTTGTTGTCACATTGGGACATTATTATTTAGTCAGGAGGGGTTGTGTCACATTGGGACACTCTTTAGTTAGGAGGGGTTGTGTCACATTGAGACACTCTTTAGTTAGGAGGGGTTGTGTCACATTGGGACACTTTAGTCAGGAGGGGTTGTGTCACATTTGGACACTTAAGTCAGGAGGGGCTATGTCACATTTGGACACTTAAGTCAGGAGGGGCTATGTCACATTGACACACTATTTAGTCAGGAGGGGTTGTGTCACATTGGGACACTATTTAGTCAGGAGGAGTTTTGTCACATTGGGACACATTAGTCAGGAGGGGTTGTGTCACATTGGGACACTCTTTAGTCAGGAGGGGTTGTATCACATTGACACACTATTTAGTCAGGAGGGGTTGTGTCACATTGGGACACATTAGTCAGGAGTGGTTGTGTCACATCGGGACACTCTTTGTACAAGAGGGGTTGTGTCACATTGGGACACTCCTTAGTCAGGGAGGGTTGTGTCACATTTGGACACTCATTGGACAGGAGAGTTTGTGTCACATTGATACACTCATTGGACAGGAGTTGTGTCACATCGGGACACTCTTTGGACAGGAGTTGTGTCACATCGGGACACTCTTTGGACAGGAGGGTTGGACAGGAGGGGTTGTGTCACATTGAGGAAATGCATAGTAGTAAGTTCTTGTGCCACAATGAGACAATCTATCTTCCAGTGTTTAGTATTAGTAGTTACTACTATTTGACTGTTGGGCAATGGTTTGTTATATTTTTTAGAGTATTAAAATAATTTGAAAGTAATACACGGATATCATTTGTCGTATAAAAAGCAAATGTTATGTTACTATACCCGTGATAAAATTCCCTTATCCTATTAAAAATGACGCATTTGCAATTGGCATATTAATACTGTAGTGTCAATAAAGGAAAAGGTATATTTGCGTGTCATTGATTTGTCTGCGATTATGTTAAAGCGCAAAGAGTAGAGAGTTAAAATTGGAATTTTGACAATTCTTATTTTTGAAACCTTAAATTTTATTCACTTTATTTATATCAAAACTAGTGGTTGATTGTTGTGTGTTGCAAGGTGAAGCTACGCTCGTAATGTGTTGCCAGGTGAAGCGACGCTTGAAATGTGTTACAAGGTGAAGCGACGCTTGGAAGACTATATTGGCCAACCGATGTCTCCAACTCTGTACAAACTTGTCCAGCCACACACACATTCTTTCAGATAGTAGAGTAGCCAGTACATTTGTCTACATTTACTTTCACCAGTGGGAGTGAACAGTTTAGCTGTACATTCTGAACAATTATCACTTCTTCTGGCAATACGCCGCTAACCACGCATTTTGTATTCGTTCCCCCGCACCGATGGACACGAGGACAAAGATGAGAGTCTCGTCTCATCTAGTTTGCCAATTACAGTCAAGTTGGTGGCTTAATTGGGCCTGGTGTAAATTCCCCCTTTTTTTAAATAGTGTTTTCATATTTAATTGTTGTTTGAATTAACGTAAAGTTTTGCGGATTGATTGATTTAGACTTAATAATTTTCCAAATTATTTAATTGAAACTTCTTGTGGTTTAACTAGATTTGTTGTAAGTCTTTTTTTTACTAACAAGTAGAAATCTTGTTAACGTCTTTTGTTGTGTTGACATTTAATAAATCCCGTGGGAGTTTGACTTAATGCCGGTAAGCCAAACTCTCGTGTTCATATAAATATCTGTGTGATATTAAATTTAATTTTATCATTAACTCTGTCTGTATTCAATGTGGTGAAGCAGACACCTTTGTAACCATTTCAAAGATGCCCATTAGGTTCTTTTTTGTAGTGGAATAAATATCTGACTAGATATTTTTAAAGTAATGATTTGTTCTAATTGTCAACGTTTAAGGTTGTTTTGTCAATATTCACTGTTGTGAAACTGACAGTGTAGTTTGGTCGAGTTTTTGTCTCTTCCAGACTGACCTGGTTGACTTAAGGATATGTTTAATGTTTGGAAACATTCAACATTCACATGATCGTACTGCACTTTATTATTGACATGATTTTCAACATACCACCGATGGATTTTTGAGGCCATGTAAATTATTGTTTCATTGTTGTTATCTTTAATAAAACATTCATATTGTTATTTAATTGTTGCTAATATCTTGCTTTCTTTGTCACATATTTAGTTTAAAAACCACTTTCCTTTTAGTCTAGTGTGGCCGTAGCTAAGAGGTAGCAGAGTGGCGCAGTGTTACCACCCACTCTACTACCTCTTAGCTACGGTCACACTAGACTAAATCATGAAACCTAGAGTCATCCCTCATACACTATGAGCAAGACCCGGAACCAAGAGGAGTATTGAAAACTGATGGTGCGGGGCAGAGGTGGATTATTGTCCATGCCGGCTCAGAGCAGGTATTTGTATAGAAAGTATTTCTTATTTTCAAATAAAAAACAAAAAGTGGTGACCATCAAAATGGGATGAATTTCGAAAATTTTTCTAAGTGGGTGAAAGAAAGAGCTATCCCCAACCTTTCTCAAAATAGCCTAATTGTAATGGACAATGCACCGTATTATACTGTTCAAATAAATAATCCATCAACAATGGGGTCACGAAAGGTTGAAATGCAGCTGTGGTTGGACACAAACAGTATCATATGAGGAACAGAAGACGAAAAGTGAGCTCTTGGAACTAGTCCGCTGCCAACGTAAATCTCCCAAATTTTACATATATAATTTATTCGAACATCATGGGCACAGTGTTATTAGGTTACCACCATACCATTGTAGCCTTATTGCAAATAAAAAATGATTTGGAAAATGGTGAAATTATGAGTAATGGCCAAAAATGTTGTTCAAAGCACTTTAGAAATAAAACATTTAACAGAAGAAGCAATCAATAATATCTGTGGGAAGGATTGGCGACAGGTTATATTACATGTTAGGAAAGAAGAAGCCAATTACTGGAAAAATGATTGTATGATAAAAGAAATAGAACAAATTTTGATTTCTTTTGGAGATGAAAGTGACAGTGAAGATGGACAGTAAAACAGTAGAACGTCAAGTAGCTATGGTAACAACACTGACGGACAAATATCGAGTGTCGAGGAGTTAATTTAGTACTTAAGGTAAGTCAGAGCTTATATATTCAACTTAAGTAGCAGAATTCTCATATTACCCAAGTACCATCACTTATGTCCCATTTGACTTTTGATACTTACTGTACTAGAACTATGGTTATCTCCTCTCACCCCTTCACCTTTCATACTCTAGAGTGGGGGTCCCCAATTATTTTTGATGGAGGTCCGTTTTAAAAACTTTAGATACTTCCATTTGGTGACCACTGCTCTAGAGAGACTGCAACGCTTGGTCACTAGATGCAATATTTTATGTGTCGAGTAGTAAATGACCTGATTCGCATTCAATCTTTTATTTATTATTGTTTCTGAGCATCGTGTCTTAATACTAATTTGGGTAATACGCATATATTAATAGTGGCACTAATAGATTAGACATGAGGAAGGGTGAGTTTAGAGAAAGTGTACACTATTTGCGTGGATAAAGGATATACAACCATGAAGGAAAAACTACCTTCAGTACATCTGACCAGGATTTGAGCCTCCCCGTCATTGGCAGACCAGTCTATTGTGAGACTGAAGCCTAGAATTACACTATATGACCACCGAAGAGGGTTTGACGGGAATAAACTATGTGCAATTGAAATTGGTAATTATATTAATAAACTAAGTTTTAAGAATTAATGCAGAAAGATCCTTATTTTTTCCAAAAATATAATAAATGTTAAGTAAGGTTTGGAATTCTTGGACAATATGAGTGACTTGAGACAAAATATGTGTTCTTCTACCGATGAGGACTAGCTCAGGATCCAGTTTATCTCTGAAACAAGCGTTTAGAATGATGTATGAGACTCGCTTCGGGGAGCGTCTCTCTTGCAATAGACTGGACTGTCGGTGACATGTGGTCTGGGGTTTGAATACCGGTCGGGTGTACTTTGGAGGTTCCCCCCTCTCCCTCTGCGCAGCCTTCATACCTAAAACATTGTCCTAATTATTAAGCACGTATAGCCCGAATGGTTAGTAAAACGCGTGCTAAAAAAAAAATCGAAGTAAAGTGACTACCATGGGTTATCAACATTTATCTACGATATTGGTGAGAATTAAGAAGGTGCAATTCAAATAAATGTATTCACATTTGCTTGGAGGGAAATGTGGGAAACCATTTGGGGAAAACCATTTTCAGTAAACCTGGCCGAGGATTTAAACCCTGACTTCCCCATCACTGCCAAACTAAATTGGTTGAATCTGACACTAAGGGCTATATTTATACTCTAGTCTCGGGAGTTAACCACCCTCCCAGTATAAAACATATATAGGTTCAAGTCGAATGGAGGATTGGATGAACTAATATCAAGCAGTCCTATGGCTGATTCTCACTCGTGTGGGTCGAGCATACTGTAGTTCTAATATCGCCCACACGGCCTCACTCTGTATACTTATATACACATATATATATACACTGAGTGACTGTACATAAACATCTGAGAAGAAAGCTCTGTGCAGTAAAGAACCTGCGCGGTGACAACCAAATGTCCAAGAAAAACATCCTTCACAGGAGCCCCGTGGAAATATGTTCCAGTCTCTTGAGATTCCTCAATCAATATTTGTTACCACAGGTGTACGAAGGGATGAGAGGGAAGGGGCTTGCAGACGCTATGAGCAAGGTCTAACCAAGAACAAAATCATGCCCGTACCTTTTGTTACCTTTATTCTGGGTGGGTTTTTTAACTCATTTTTTTAAAATCCTGATTCAACGCAAATGCAGTCATAGGATGATTCTGGTAGAAAGGATTTTGAGAAAATACAAAAAATTGTTTGCATTAAGCATTGATATTATTTTACTAAATTATTAGTTTTATTTTATCGGTATTGATATAATCTATTAGATCATGGTTAAGGTATAAAATAATAAAAACTGTTTTTAGTTCACATGTAACTACCAATAAAATGATTAGTAAAAAAACAAAAATACTTGGCCACGGAAGCCGACTGCTCTTGTCTGTAGATATGTACTGTACCTTATGCTCCACATATATACATGCCAAGATACCCGAAAATGGCACTAACAGTTGATGTTCTGTATCTTTTCACATTTTAAATTCATACCTACAGCTAATAAATAACCTAGTGGGTACCTCACATTACACACTACAAGAAAATACCTCAAACTTTGATTTTAGTTTAGTAGCTATTTTCTGTATTTAGGTTTATTGTTTTTAACTAATAATATTTTCGTGAAATATTTGTGAAACTGTTAGATAGACACACAGCCCTGACTCTCTCGTGCACCCCCTAGTAGTTCCCTGGGAGAAGAACCTTACTAAGAATATCCCGTGCACTCCCTAGTGGTTCCCTGGGAGAAGAACCTTGCAAAGAATACCCCGTGCACCCCCTAGTAGTTCCCTGGGAGAAGAACCTTACTAAGAATACCCCGTGCACGCCCTAGTGGTTCCCTGGGAGAAGAACCCTGCAAACAATACCCCTGTGAATCCCCTAGTGGTTCCCTGGGAGAAGAACTTTGCAAAGAATATCCCCGTGCACCCCCCTAGTAGTTCCCTGTAGAATAACCTTACTAAGAACAATCTTGTGGCTCTCATGCCCCAAGTCTTATTACCCATCTAGAACATTATCATATTTGTATAAGACACTTGGCCATTCGTTATTGACAGCAATGGCACTTCAGAACATTTCACTACTTTGTGCAGTGTGGCTTTACATCTCTCCATGGAGGTGATACTAATATTAATAACTTTGAGAGGTTTAACTAGTGTATTTCAACCTTTTTATAGTTTTGATACATCTTCTATAGTTTGTGGTACTTTTGATATGAATTTTAAACAAAATTGTTAGAGCCATTTAAAAAAAATCTGGAATTCAAAATAAACTATTTACTGGTAAACTACCCTTAATTTTAAGGCTACGGTCAAAGTTTTAAAATAAATTCTGAGCTATAGCTCTAAAAAATCTAAATATAAAGTTTGAACAAAATACATTATACCGTTTTGAATCCGTAGACAGGGAAATACAAACAAACAGACATGGGGACAGACAGAATTGTAAAATCAACTTTTTATTGTTTCGGATTCTCATAAAAATATACAGTAGTCCCCCCAATATCGAGATACATTTTTTAATGATTACAACACTTTCTCTTGATATGATAAAGTATAATGTTATAAATGTTGGCCGTAAAAAATATATATATGAATTTCTTAAACTGTTCTTCAAATCAAAACTAGGATACAGCTAAACTATACAAGTAGTGGGAATTGTATTTAAAAGAGTATAATTTTTTTTTTTTAAATCACAATATTCATGTGAACTTTTGTACTGATCTTTAAGATCCTCATTTAAGTAAATTTACTCCTCAATAATATTAATATTTTTGTCTGTAGCATTTAAAGTTGTAGTGAGCAGCCCAATTAGTACAGAAATGGCACTCGATGATCAATGGACGCCGCTTAGCCAACCTGGTACCTTGAGCATAGATCCTTAACCTAAGACTTTCATCCTTAGTCATCCTCGAAGATGAGTTTATTGCTATCCTCCCTCGTATGAAGAGGGCTTTATTGTCGAACTCTCGTTGAAGGGTCACCGCATTGAATCGTGTCGAGAGCCGTCCCCATAACTTACCAACCCCTTCCCCCTCCTGTCAGCCAGGAAGGAACGTTATCCACTCCAAAACCTGAAGTTATCAATTGTTATAAAGATATCAGATTCAACAGCCACTCATCGACCCCCGGTAAGGCTATAAGCCAAAGTGGGTCATCACAAAGAGCTACAGCCATGATTACAACACCTCAAATCAAAAAACTTTGTGTTTTTACTCTTCTTTAAGGATTTGCCAGGTCTGACTTGTCAATGTCCGAACACTTATCGATACAATACTATACACTTCAAAAAAATGCTAATGCAAACATCTTATCTTCCTTATGCGCACTTTCTAAACATATATAGCTTATAGGAAGAATTGACTTACAACGAGTATACATATTTTAAATGATGCAACAGCCGGTTTGACTGCGTTCAAACTTTTTAAGATAAATTCTCACTCATTGAGGTTGTAATGTAAAACTTGGTTTATAAATAAAGCTATTGATCCTTATACATATACTATAAACAATAATAACCTCTATCCATTGTCTTAGAGGAGGAATGGACTAAGATGAAAATTTAATCAATATTCTCTTAAAGTTAAATACTCTTTCAAACAGATTCAATCAATCCTTACGTATAATTTCTAGCTACAAATATTATTCACCTCTCTAAATAAAATAATAAGGACCTAAGCCTAATATATACATCATACCTAAGAATGATACCTTTGTTTACACTATGTTGGTGTATTTTAAGTTCCACCACGATGTAATCAACCAAGCATGACTCTTACTTTGAATGGTTTCACTGTGATTCAAGTCATTGATATTTATAATTATGATGATACACTCTCTTTTCCACTAAACTGATATCTTGTACGTTTCACTATGATTGCTATCTAATAAGATTCCCCATTGTGAAATCAAACAATGGATAACTCTTATCTTGAACTGATACAGTTATTTCTTCATTTACTCGACGATGTGAGAGGACTCCTTCTTGTTTTGATTGTTTATAAACCAAGTTGTAAATTACAACCTTAAGAGGACTATTTAAGCTTGGGGAAACTTATCAGATTTTGTATGAGAAGGGGGTGGTATCTGTGGGCTGTACCATAGAGCTCAAGCGTAGGCGAGGCTTATCGGCCGGTCATTAGGAGTCAGAGCAGTCAACTCCCAATCTTCCTTTCACCAAGTAGTGAGACGGTTCGTCTTGTATTTCAAAGCTGGGCATAATTATATCGGTTAGGTAGAAAAAACTTAGTATTGATGGTTTGGGCAACTATGTTACAAAGGAATAATGGCTTACAGTAACTAGGTATAACCTGGCAGAGGTGTGATGGCTTACAATCACTAGCTATATCCTGGCCGAGGAGTTATGGCTTACAGTAACTAGGTATATCCTGGCAGAGGAGTTGTGGCTTACAGTTACAGTAATTATGTATACTCTTAACAGAGTAGGGATGGCTTACAGTTAGTAGGTATATCCTGGCAGAGGAGCGATGGATTAGAGCGGGGCTTACGAGAGCTAACGGGCCTGCATGCTTCTGCGGTGACGTCACGATAGCAGTCCCACTACAGCTGTAACTAGCGTGCGTTCCCATGTAATATTCCAATAAATCGTGTTCTGTTGAAGCTTTATAAGCTTTATACGTTTTTTTACAACTAGATTGATTTGATTTTATCAAACACAATCAATAATCCCCTCTTCCTTACGCCAGTTATATTATTTGAATCTAATTACTTGAATCAATTGTGTGCTAATAAGGTTATTAATGTTAAGTACAAATTATTGACGAATGATATGTGTCATTTCATTTACATTCTTACTAAAATGATTTTAAACTATAATATAATACTTGCTCTTAATTTATTGTTAAATATAGTTAGAATGTTTTCAAATGTTTAATGTATTAAAAGAGCTACAAAAGTAACTGAGCATCAACATAATTTAGGCTACATTTTTTTTACAAAGTTTTAGATACAAATTTACTTGATGTTGTTAACAGGAAAGCTTATTTAATTTACGTTTTTCGCTTTTCTTATATTGTAGTCTGTCTTTCAAAATTTTTGTATAGTTATTAATTAAAATATTACAGAATATTGTAATTACTTTTTTAACCAAAACTAGATAAGGTTGTTCACACTTGGTGCAGTCTTTAGTGGTTAACTCACAAAACTCTCTTCCCAATTGCATTGCGAGTCCGTATAAAAAACCTTTTTGTGATTTTTTGGCCAAAAACATTTCTTCGTATAAGCTTGATATTAAACACTTGAATAGTTTTAACACTAACACTAACAGTTGAACGAATTCAGGTTTTGGTTTTTTTAAACCTCCTCTTTCAATGAACTGCAAGTATTGATAGTTCTCTTCCGTCCTAGTGTTCTTCAAATCCATCATATCATCGTATTGTAACACTTATTTACACACCGTGCAAGAACATGAACTACATAGCCTGTTATATATATATATATCAAAGTCATTATTTCACTATCTGTAACGTCTTCATTGCTAACAGACTCAAATAAATTCATATCGTTGACACTACTAATCTCATCATTTTGTTCTTCACATTCATCTTCTGCTCCGATACAAATTTCACTTATTGAAATTTGCCAGCTCTAGAAGATTTTACTTTCAGCATAGATAGTGCTTTTATTTTTCTTTCCGACTCAAAAATCTCAGTTACACTTATGTGATAATTTCCTCCACTCATTTGACGATATTGTTCAAATCTAGATTCAATATAATCATTTTGAAATTTGCCTAGTAACACGTACTTGAAAACATTTCCATGGGTTTCTAATAAGTACTTACACAGCATTATTAATGTATTTGTAGTGTGCTTAAGTGAACATCTTGTTTCCAAACTAAGTTTTCCCCATGCATTTCCTGGTTTGTTATATTCCATTCCACTAAAATCTGACCATTGATCAAGCCACTCTCCAAAATAACAGAGAAATTTTAGGCTTCTACTTTCATCACATCTGATTGGTTCTCTAAACACGTCTCTTAATTTAGTTCCACTGATGACACTCTTAGTATTTACAACTTTCCACCATGTCGATATTATGGTCAAAAACTGAGAAGTACCTGTTGTATTTTCTTGGACTAGTTCTAAGGCAGCTATGTTTTTTTTCATCGAACAATTTTGAGCACAAAGAAACGTTTTGTCTCTCTACGGAAGTTGGGTAAAGCACTTTTCTTGTCAGACTTGGGGCTAATTTCAACAATTTATCTTGATCTAATCTATGAATGTTCTTAATGTCACTTAGTCTTGCACACAAACGATTTTGGGGCAAGTTCAAGGTAGAGTTGTCGTCATGGTCATCTGTGTTGTTTATATGCTTCAGGATAACCTCTGGTTCAGGAAATATAAGCGTTTGTTGGGAGTCACGTTGGTTCAGCCAATTGTTACGGATTGACTTGAAGAGGTGAACTGTATCAAAAAAATTAAATATTGAGTCTCTTTCATTAAAAAGATTAGTTATTGATGGTAGCATTTGTCCCCCACAAAAAATTTCAAACATCTTTCGATTAACTTTATTATTATCAGATATAATTCTCACAATGCGGAACCCAATTAATGATATTGCCTTTAGAATACTTAATAATAACTGGTGAAGATCTTCCGCTTTCATATGCATCTGAGGATAAAAGGCCGACAACATCTTTGTATTTTGACAAAATTGAGCTAATTATAAATGTTTGAACTGTTACTGCCAGTTCTGCATGACCATCCTTCATTACCAGACCCTCTATTTTTCCCACTTTGTACGTTGCGTCTGGACGTATATAAACTTCATCTAATAATACATTTACAAATAATTCTTTGTCGTCCAACATTTCTTTTTTCTTTTCCAAGTAGTCACATTGCTGTTTACTAATTCCCGATGAGCCAGTACCTAATTTCATTTTAAAAGTATTTAGATATCGATGGTGGGGAAGTGTCAAGACATTGGTATTTCTTAGTCCAATATAGCCGGCAGGATGAGTAAAATATAGTGTGCAAGCCCAAATAATCATCCTAGGCGATTAGCGAGGGGATTCATTTAGAATAAGGCTCAGTTGTTCCTCTAAATGTTTTATTTTTATTTTAACGTTTTCTTCCGTTATTTCCAAGGTTTATCACTTACTTAGAATCTCTTGAGCTGTCTTTATGTAACATTTCAATTGTTCACTACAACTCTCCACCCTTTTCATCGCTACTTTGTTTTCTGTTTCGAGAATGGTTGTAAATGTTGACCACAAGTTACAGGACTGTTCATGTTCATTGACTAACATTCTAAAGATGTTTCTAGTAATGTCTACACCTTTAACATGAATCGTACTAGCTAAGCTTCGATTTACACTTACATAGAAAAATTGAAGGTGAACTTTCTGTGATATTTATTTTAACAAAGGCTATTTATTTTATTTTCATCATTAATGATTGTATACCCTATTGCTTGTAGTGCTTTGAAAAATTTGATTTGAAATCAAATAAATTTTTATTTTTATTTTTGGAAGCACTTTATTATTATTCTTTAAATAGTTTCATTTTCCCTTTGTCTTTCATCTGGTATTTTTCTCTTTTTTGGTTAAACTTTTGATAAATATGCTGGCTGGTTTTTGGATACTGTAGGAAATGATCCATCTATTAGGTTAGGCCTCTCTCTCTCTTTTACACGATAATATTGTTCCGTCTGGCCGTGTTACTTTATCTTACCTAATTATTTCACAATCAGTAAAATGTTCTTCACAAACCACAGACGTATTTGTGGGGACGAAATTATCTCTATGAATAGCACGAGTCCATTTATCTTTCAAAAATACGTCAATAGGAAACTTGAATACAGATTTTAAGACATCACTCTTCTTAGAGTCATAATTTGATTGACATCCGGGCACACAACATCTGGAAGGCATGACTCTTATAATAGTATTATATTATACTGTAAAAGTAAAATATAATAATTTTATACTAACACAAAAGCATAAAACAATAGTCACATCATAAACCGTCCCTAATAATCGAAACAAAACATAAAACTATTATGTAATATAATGTTCAGCACTTCCAAACAACGCAGCAGAATGCACTAAACGCTGTGAAGTCCAAGCGGCGGGAAGGACCGCTAGCATGACGTCACCTCAGTGGTGGGGGTAGAGCATGCAGGCCCGTTAGCTTTCGTAGGCCCCGATTAGAGTTAGTAGGTATATCCTGGCAAAGGAGTCATGACTTACAGTAGCTAGATATTCCCTGGCCGAGGAATGATGGCTTACAGACGTTTGATATACCCTGGTATAGGAGTGGTGCCTTATCGCTAGTAAAAATTAAACATTTCTTGAAAAAAGGCAGTTTATAGTTAAAATATGTATTTTATTTTAAAGCCATTATACGCTTATACTAATGCCAGATGTGTTGAAATAAAGAAATTGAACATATGAGCATGGCGGTCATTACGTAAACGGTATGTACACTTTACATGTATATGTAAAAATTAAAACACATTTTATTAATAACAGCATGTGTTTTTAGCCTCTTTTGTATTAAAAAATATAAATGTTTTAATTTTCACAGTAAATACGATGTAAATCCAATTACACTAAATATGTTTTGGGAAAAATGTGGTTTAATGGTAAAAGAGAGAATAACAAAGAGAATGATGGAAATTAAGTTTGTAAGAAAAACACCGCAAGGGAGGGAAATAAGAAGATGGGAGGACTAGATAACAGAAAGTGTGCAAATGAGAGGAGAAGACTGGAATCAAATAAAAGAGGAAGAATGGTGGAAGTATAGAGGAAGATAGAGGTCTTTTAATAAACTGACCCAGCAACAGGCTTGAAACAGTTGATGATGATTTGGTCCGATAAGTTAAAACGTAATAATATGGACTGTAAATATCTACATAGGTCTTATTCTCGCTAATTACATCATGGGAATATAATGATAGCTTATAAAATATGGTACATGAATGAAGGTCTTAAGAGAAAGGATACTATGTAAAAATATGATAATGGATAAATTATTATTAAATATAATAATTTCTAGATACTGTATCCTCTGAGAAATTGATCATTATTCACGCTCACCTTCTCCCTGATGTCATTTTTTAATAGTTGATATTTGTATCGATGAACGACAATAATTTATGGTAACAAGCTCTCCTTGTAAAATCTAAAAAATAAACTGTTCAATTAAATTAAATGTTTCTAACTTAAAATCCTATATACCACCATTTAATATCCGGTGGATTATTACTTTCTCTCTATCTTACAGGTAGTGAAAGTATGGTGATCGTCAAAAATATCGAACTCGAGATTTTGATGAATCTTGACGTTTCATGACTCCCTGAATCCGAAAAAGTGGTTTTTGAATTTCCGTCTGTCTGTCTGTTTGTACCTCCAACTAGAGCCTAAACTATTTTACCAATTGAGCTAAAACCTGATATCTAGGGTTTTCATAGGGTTGCCCCGAGGGGTTTTTGTAATTGGATATCTACCCCTAAAATTAAGGGTTGTTTACTGAAGGGCAAAAAGAGAAAAAGTTGATTTTCTCAAAATCGGCTATAACGATTTTGATTAAATTTCATTTATAAACATTAATAAATATTACAAACAAAATGGCTACTCTCAATATTTCGGCAAAATGGCTTTAAGGGCACCGGTCTGAAACGTAAATTAACATTTTTTATAATAGCTCCGAAACTATTTGAGATATGAAATTACTTAGCATTACAAATATGTATATATATTTATAATACAGATATTTTATTCGAAACATATTTTTATAAAATCAATAACTTTCAATCTATACGCAATTATATNATTTTTAGGGTACTTTACAGAAGCGTTAATTTCCGTATCTCCACAACTATTTGAGAAACTAAACAACTTATCATTGCAAAATTGTAGGACTATTAGAAATAAAAAACTTTTATTTGACATATATTTTTATAAAAGCAACAGCTTCTGAGATATTTGCAAATATATTAATACAATTTTGTGAGCTTTAGTTGTAAACATATACTACTTACGTCTTAACGCAATAATTCTCAAATGCCATAGAGTAATTAAATATAAGTAAGTATCTAAAAAAATATGTTATTTTTCCTTAAAACTCTTAGGAGAAATGTTTGCACAGCAATGATCTATCTCCATTTTATACTCAATAGTCAATATTTACATTTTTTATTGGTCAAAATGTATAAATGAATAATTAAATATCAATGGGATGACTTGAAGATCTGCAACACCTTATAAAATGTTAAAATATTAACCAGAAATAGAAATTTTAATACGAAGTGTTGACCCTTGTGGACCCAATATTAATCTTTTTTATTTCATTATTTTGTAACTCCTTTTTCCCCAAATCTCCCTTCGTAAGGGATAGTAAGACAAAGGAGAGAGAAAGTCTGTGTGGTGCACCATACCATTTATTTTTTGTTAACAAGCGGCTTCTGTATATTTATACTAGTGACAGCAAACGCATTTTTACGGTATTAGTAACAAAATATAAGAGTAAATGTGGAAAAAATGAATAAGAGATAGTTTACCATCATTCGTTTGTAGAGAAGTTGATAAAAAACACCCTCGGCTAGAAGTAATGTAATTAGCTTCAAACTCAGACATCCATAGTGATAGATAGTTAAACTATCGCTATGTGCCTTATTTTGTGAGATTGTTGGATTTAAAAAAATACCGGGCTTTTATAAAATATTTAGAATTCTTAAATATAGGCTAATTTATATTTATTCAAATACCTCCCACTCACATTACAGTAATTTAAAAGTATGGGGAATTTTCCTCCAATACGAAACCCCCTCTCCTTCCTACGTATTTTAAAATGCTATGTGGGATCATGCTTATATTGAAGTTATTCTAGCTTAGTACATGCCACAGTTATAGTTGTACGATGCACGTTTACCAAGTTCAATAGTTTTTACAAGGTAGGTGTAACTAAATTCTGTAAATATATAAAATAATAACATTTGAATAATACTATGTTTTTATAATTCATTAATTTTAGTTTCAATGCTTATCTCTTAAACCCATACCTACCACAAACCTTTTTTCCCCTATTTAAATAATACCTTAATGATTAACCTATTAGTTATAAGCTACTGTGAGATATCTACACCGTTTTAGTAAGGTAGGCATACCTTTCAAGGTTGTGACGCATTAGCTCCTGCCAAAAATCGCCATCTTGTTCGATTTTATCAATATCAAGATTTTTTTTAATAAATTACAAAATAGCAAGATAAATACTAGATACTAAAAGAAAATTAAAGCTAATGAAGTAATCACAAATTCTTCCTCATCACTATTGAGCAGGTAAGCCCATTGATTAATTAGAAATATATCATTATTATGATATATGGTCTCAGGTAGAAGCCCTGAAGCTGTATCAAATAAAATTTGCTAAAAAATGACAACCAGTACACGGTAATCGAAACTGAGAACTTCGGCTAGAGGCCTTCGTGCTAATGCTTTATCACTGAGCTAACCTGGTATGTCTCATGCCCAAAGGGGGGGATGGGCTAACAGCAATGGCTCCGGAACTACTATTAGTTTAGCATTGGTGAAGGGTAAAATATCCCAACCTTGTTCATGGGGCTCTAGGAAATGGGGAGCCTTTAATTATATAAAAAAAATGTTTAGATGAGGTAGCTATAAAAATAAAGTTTAGCAAAAAGTTAGAGAAATAACTCCAGATAAGCAAATAAATAAGTTTTAATTGAGACTTTGGGAAACAGGGGAAAAGGGGGCAGATGAAACCTAATAAGTTGAGTAAGAAAATTGAAATTTGCCGGGAAAATAGAGGGCTTAATCCAGTAATAAAATAATTGTTAAATACAGTATTTATTGTTTAGAAATAGGCCTAAAATTGTATTGGGGTAGATTAGCTTAAACTCTCTCCAAAATAATATATAAACTCTTCTTTTCTGCATGGAGGAAAATTTAAATTTTACAAGTTTGTAAAAGGACCACTCCAAAATAACCATAAAATCTGGAAAGTTTGGAATTTAAAAATAGGGGGTAGGAAATGGCTAATATAAAAACAAGTGTCTCGATATGGTATAAAATTTTGATTTTGTATAGGCAGACGAAAAAAGTCTAAAAATAGATGAATACAAAAATTAAAGATTATCTTTAAGGGGATCCATTACCTTTACTATAACAACGCTAGAATCAAATATTAAACTAGCGCCTTACTAACAGCTACGTAAAAATTAAAAATATAAATAATTTCTGGTGGCACCGTGAACCGTGATGCTATTTGGAAAACCTGGGTGTTTATTATTCAATACGTTTATGTAAGAGAAGATATTTTTTATTTAATCTCTTAGGTGAAATGTGATGCTCTTATATTCTAAATATTTATGTAACAATGTTTATTAGTTTGTTTATCTTATTTTATAATCGTGTTTAGGTAAATATTGCGTTGTTAATAAGCTGCGTTTGTTTGTGCACCAAATTTGTGAACAAGGTAATATTTGTCTCAAATATTTTATTTATTTATTAATTAGCATGATTGATTTGTGATTGCCATCTCAAGATTGTACATCGAGTTGGCAGCCGAATTTTGAACTTTTTAATTTGAAATAGTTTTGATGCTGTTTAACCGTTCTATTACACTTGTCTAAAATCTAGAATTTTTATGTAAATAATCAATTTTCAAGTTTAATAATTTTATCCGTTCCACCAGATGTCGTTGGAAAAGAATTATTATGTTTAAGTGTGTATAAGCGTAGGCCCCAATTAATTATCATAGTTAAAGGCACATTCAATTTCATGAAGTTATAATAAGGACATGGGAATCGAACCGGGGACATTTATCTTTGTGTGGCAGTTTTTTATGCTATATTTATTCATATAACATTCTGATAATTTCTTATATATTTAAGTAGGCGAATGAGCCTATATAGGCTACAGCTGTTGAGATTACATACGAGTACAGTATAGTTTGTAATATGACATATAGCTTACATTTTTGAGCTCATTTTATAATATTTGGTAATAAATCATCTATTCAACTAAAATATACATCTCTCTTTTAATATGTTTCTATATTTGACTCGAAAGACCCAAATAAAACAATATGTAACCAAAATAGTTACATATTTGAAGGCTGCTGGTCAGAGGTATTATTCATATCACATTTAACCTATTGCCGTTTACAGACGGGTTCAAGTTTAAATCTAATTAGGATACTCTTTTGTTTTACAAGGAATAGAAACACACCACTTAAAAAGTTTTTGTAAAAATTAACACAACATGCCAGACGATGAAAAGCGATTTTGAAGTCCCTTTAGTATGTTTATTACAGGGATGACTAACTACTACCTGCATTGGTGGGCACGTGGTCTCCATGGTGTGAGCCAGCAAGCGATTCATATCAACCGAGTAGCTCCTCAACTGTCCTCACTAGGCTGAGTTGACCCCATTCCAGACCCACTGCTTTGAAGAAAAATTCTGGAATTGCCAGGGATTGATCCCGGCACATCTGGATCTGTGTTTTTCTATGAAAGTGTTCTTAATTTGCTGAATTCTAGTAGTGTCCAACACAGTGGTTCTTAAACCCTGTTTTGCGGTTGAGGCCATTGGGAATAACTACTTATTCTGTGAAGTAGCTGTCTTTTATAGCTTAGTATAGAAGTGAGAGTGGGAAATTATCCCCTCTCAGTACATCCAGCCGGGATTCGAATCTTGACCTACCATCACCAACAAACCAGACTAGACGAGCTTGATGTTTAGTTCCTGAACCTATCAATGGGAGTTGAATAATATTGCTGATAGGGTGTCTAACTAAGAAATCCCGTGACTGCTCTACATACAATTATTTGGCAACTGATTATTTTATTATTAACTTTGCCTCCCACATGAAAAAAAATAATTAAAAGTGCTGAAATTTTTAAAATTAACATTCTTCATTTATTTAATAACGTTTGAATACATGAACGTGTTTCACCATAAATTAAATCAGAATGAAGTCATGTATTTCACTTCTGTGGGTGAATGGTATAGCCCAAGGTGTCACTCTTGCATTAGACTAGACTGACAATGTTGGGGAGATGGGGTTTATCCCAGTTGGGTGTATTGAGGGTGATTTTTACTGAATAGTTTTCCCTTCCCCTGCAAATCCCTAGCAAATTAGCATAATTAGTACATATTAATATAGCCCGGATGGGTAGTAAGACTCGATAACAAAAAAAAAGTCATGTACGCAGGTTATTGTAGTACTAGAAAAATAGGAACACAAACTTAGCCTATGTTCTTTAAAACTGAAAGAACATTTGATTTCAGCTCGAACAAAACTTATCAATAGCTGTAATGTGAGTGGTCTATCAAAGAGACCGCAGGCTCCTTCTCACTTCCCTCCTCCCCCGTGTACTCCTGCCTTGCAAGTTTTTTTCTTCTGTTCGACACTCTCCCTCCCCCTCCTCCCTTCATCATTATCCATGATGGCCGTGCGCTCGGTCAGCCAACGCTCGGCAGCAGCACTAGCTGGACCCAGATATAGATTCTAATTTAACTTATATCTTAAGTGTTTGTGTTGTGACCACAGGATTTTATCACGAAATCTTTATCTCACAGCTCATAGCTAGGACCCTATTGTTTTGATTTAGTCTAGTTTTCCATATTTATCTGGTAAAATGAAGATTTTTTTGACAATTGACTATTTTTTTCTCATTGCTGAAACAAAAAAATTAAAACCATAAAATCCAAGAGACATTCTTAAATCTGTTAGATCTTTTTTTTCTTCATTTTCTTAATTGCTGATAAATTAGTTCAATAAGACGCACATGTTTTGGTAAGTCTTTCGATTACTATGGTGGCCTCTCAATCAGTGAGAATTTATTTTTAAATGGTTGAACGCAGGCAAACTGGCTGTTGCATCATTTAAAATGTGTATACTAATTGATCTTAGTCAATTCCTCCACTAAGTTATATAGGTTTAGAAAGTGTATAGTATTATATCGATAGTGGGTCGAAGTTTGGCAAGTAAGACCTGACAAGTCCTTCAAATATAGTGAGAACACTAAGTTTTTTGACTTGAGGTGTTGTAAACATGGCTAAAACACTTTGTGATTACCCTCTTAGATTTATAACATCACTGGGGGTTGAATAATGGCCTTAAAAGCTAACATGTTCAGGCCTTTTGTAATGTTTTGGTTTTGAGCAGTAGACATCGTGGCTAAAACTATTTATGAAGACCCTATTAGGTTTATAACCTCACCAAGGATTTAAGAAAAGCCTTCGAAGTTGATATGTCTATGACGATTGATTACGTTGGGTTTGGAGTGGATAGCGGCCTTTACCAGCCAATAGAAAGGAGGAATGGGGTGGTGAGGGGGACCACTCCTAGAATGATTTGACACGGTGACCCTTCTACGAGAGATCGGCAATAAAATCCTCTCCGAAGATAACAAAGGATGATATTATAAGGGGTTGAGGACCTACGTTCCAGGGCGGCATCCTTTGGTCATTGTATTCATCTAAGTTTGATGGAACAATACAGTTAATCTCTTTACTCTCTCAACATACGGTGGTTGCTTGGTCGGTGTAGCTAACTTTCACGATGACATGGAGTTTTTTTTTTAACCTGCACGCAAATGCTAACAGTAGCCGTGGTATCATTGTTCATTGGATGCAATTTATATAATACCAGTGGAAATATTTTCTAGTGTCAGATCGTGAGAACGAATTTGAAGAATAGCTTTATTTTACTGCTACGGTTTAGCACCATCCTCATTAGCGGCTGAATTTATAGCCGAGGTAGGAGAAAGACGTAAGAATTTGGCGTGATTAAACTTAAAATATACAATTACATTTTTTACGGTCAGAATTGAAAATATTTTACTCTCCTATTATATTTATTTTATATGAATTTTTAATAAGTATTAAAAGTATCAGCTGCAAATCACATGATTTGACGTATGAATACGTGTAGCTAGATACATTAGCTATTCTGGCTGTCAGATAAAGTTCGTCCCATGAAAATTCAACTGTGTGTGTATGGAGAACGTGGATAGAGAATGGGTAGACCAAAGTGAATCACCAAATGTGAGAAAATCACCTCTCCCTCTTAAAAACCACAGTGGGATTCTAGCTTTGACCTTCCCATCATTATTGATCCAATATATTGTGAGGCTAACGACCTAGACTACTAGACCACACAATGTTAAATGTCACTGTCAAGAGCATTGACCCCAAGGGAGTAAGTCATGGTTCTAAGAACATCTCCAATTATACGAGAAGTGGAAATCATCAGAAGAAATTCTTCAAGACTTTATTTCACCAGTTTTAACAATTATTGTACGTCTCGTGAACTGAGCCCAGAGCTTCCATATACACTGTTTGATTACCACACACATAAAGTGAGTGAGGGAATCGAACAAACAAATTAAATAATTACGTAGTTGTTAATCCACACTGGTGGGCACGCGGACTGAGCTTAATGTTCACCTAGTTTGGTTTACCAGTGACAGACAGGTCAGGGTTTGAATCCCTGCTTGATGAATACGAGAGGGGTATTTTTTTAAAAACGGTATCCTACTCCTTAACGCAAATTCTGTTACAATTCTACAAGATTCTACCTTCTACATCCCCACCAACCTCACTAACGTAACGGATAGTAAACATGGTGGTTAAATCATCTAATTTGATTCTCAGAATGAGTCCCACTTGGCATGGCGACATCGTCAAACACTCGTAATAATAAGATTCCTTATAATAGTATTTAGGTTGAATAGTTTAGTTCTCTGAACGCCAGTTATGGCACCTTCCGCCCCTTTAACTGCTCCTCTCTACTAAGGTGGAGCAGCCCAGGGCTCACGACCTGCTTTCTTACGGATAACAGATCTCAACGGGTTTTTAAATAAATAATAAAAAAATTCTTAACCCCAATCTGCACTATCGAAAATCTTGCGAGAGAAAAACATATTTAGTCACCTAACTATATTGGTAGTCATATTATCTGAGTAGTTTTTAAAAATATTAAAAGCGTTACTTATTATTATGATTAGGTTTCTGTTGTTGGGCCACCATGTCTGCTACAATGTGTGTCATGAGAGATTTTGACCACGCTGCGGTTAGGTTAACTAATCCAAATGTTAGATAGTTAGTCCTGCCACCAGCTCATACAACGAGTGTGATGTGTGGTAGCAACAGGTGTTGAGGTCAGAGGTCACTAACAAGCCTTGCGTGGAACCACTAGTGAAACTAGCACCTTTCATACCGGCTAATACTGCTCCATTAACCCAGGCCGGGGGATTGGAGCAAAAAGGAACCAACTGACACTTTCCCATTCCCCCGAGTAGTAGGGGGATAGAGGGATTGAAGTATCAATGTTTCCAGGATATCAGACCCAAAAATAATAAATTATATATATATATATATATATAGCCTCACTGGTTGGTCACAATTTGTATACACAGCCAACCCTGCATCTTATTCACTCTCCAACGCTAGCCCCATATTTACACTAAGAATTTAAGGATGAGAGCGGTATCTCTAAGGAAGTGTACCCAAATTTTCTTGGAGAGAGAGTGTAAAACCAGTTTCAATACACCCATCCGGGATTCAAACCCTGACTTATTTGCCACTGTAAGATTATACTAGACGGCACCTTTGTGCGCGTCCCTCCTGATGCTTGTGACAGATCAGTTAATCCCATAATGTGAATGTACCAACGTTGAATTCCCTGTTCTATCACCTAAATAAAGGGGTAAATAAAACTCCTTACACTGAAAGATATCTTCACCAGTTTATTTGTTGTTTTACAGGAGCTGAGCTACTCTACTCTAACAACAAGATAGAACAAAATATCAGACATAACATTCACATCCAGCAATGGTAGGACATGTCTGCACACACGATATATTTACATTTAACATTTGAACACACATTGAGCTAGGTACTTATATGTCTCATCTTTTATTTGCCGAGTTGGTCACCAAGTATATTATAAATAGGTAGTTTTACAAATATACAATATATACAGCAATAATTTGTAAGAATATTAAAATATAGCTTGCAACGTAAACGTCGTGTGAGTATATCTCCACATGGTCTCGTGTTCATATATGTAGATATATCAGTGGCGTCACGTCAGGGCAAGCAAGGCAAGCACTGGTTGCCTTTGCTTGAAGATAAGTAATTATTTTATTTTATTTAATGTTTAAAAAATAGTCTTCAAGCATCATTGTGTTTGAAAAAAAAATTCCCGCAAATGCCAGGGACCGTAACAAGCATGCAAGACGTGCACTAGTCCATCATATCGTGGTTGAAAGTCTATATTTTTCCGTCTTTCATCCCATAGTTCTACCTAGTGTAGTTAATATTGGTGATGTCATAGATTTAGGAGGGGAAGAAGGGGAAGAGCATTGTGACTCAGGTAGGAATGCAAGCAGCAAAGTTGCGACTTTTCAACAACCGAAGCTATGCTCAAAGGTTGACGACTAGAACCGAAGAATTTGAAAGATACCATCGCATATCTAACTTTTCCTCATTCAAAACACAGAAGTGAAAAGTATAAATTTAAAGGGGTGGAAATATAACTAGGGAAGTTTTGCGTGAAAGGGGAAAAAGGGACAAATTACCGACCCTGGACACATCTTTTGTGGAGTTTGTTGCAGCAGGTGTTTTTACAGGAGTTTAAAAAACTGTGTGAGCTTGTGACAATGATCCAGGCAACATCATCAGTTGAGAGATCATTTTAAACATTTAAAAAGAATAAAAACATATTCCAGAAATACTATGGGACAAAATACACATTCTGGTTTGGCACTCCTTTCAATTGAATAGGGTCTGCTTTTTAAATTGAAGCAAGGAGGAGACTTCCATGAAAGAGTCATAGCAGAGTTGGTAAAAAAGGAAAGGATGGACTTTATTTACAAACACTAGAAAAAAATACGAAGGGTAAAATATCATTGATAAACATATATAAAAACTAATTTAATATCTAAATATAATCAAATGTACCAAATACGCTTCAGGTTGCAATATAATAGAAAGTTAAAGAATACAAATGATTTTTTATCACTTACATGTATATTTAACGTAATTAATTAGCACACAATATTTACATTTAAATACAAACAAGAATGTTTTTATGTATACTTAATTTAAAAATTGTCAGCTTTAGGGGAGAAGGAACCGGGGTGGAAGATACAGAGGGAATTTCTCCTCACTTTTTAAAATAAAGGAGGACAATATATGTTCTACTCCTTACCCCAGCATCCTCTTGGATATGCGTTATATGATTCTAGTGTGCCTTATATCAATCATGGAACAGAAGGACGCCCAAACCCACAGTTAGCATAAAAAAAACCACCTCCATATAGCTTCTTGAATCATGTAATATTTAAAAAAAATCCGTAGGGGGAACCTAGAACCCCTCCTAGTCTCCCTTCCCAGCTTGCCTAAGAATTTTGGCCACGAGACGCTACAGATATATATATATATATAAAATTATGTATATACTCCTCACAATGAGCTACACTCATGATGGTGTGCCCTAGTGATGGACATTAGCGTATGAAAATTGAGGAATGAATCGATTGTATTCAATTATAGACCCAGTCAATAGTTTAGAGCTAATTAGAACAAAAATAATCTATTCAAATGTATTAACATTGATGCTGATCGAAAGCTATATTTATGGTTTCGAATTTTTTATTGCTGTATCTAAATGAAACCTATTCTAAATAAGGCCTACGGTTCACTTTTAATTAAATAAGCATACTTATTTGCCTACTTTGTTTCACACCTTTGTGGCCGTTGGTAAGTGTTGGTACCTAGCTTAGCGTACGGACATTAACAAACTATATTTTATCTTGACACGCAACAACTAATAAGTACCGAGTGTACCCTATTATGTTTAGTAATCAGCTTTTCTATGACTGGAGACTATGTATGACGCATAGGTCGACTATCGAGTAGTGGCACAGAGTGAATGTAGGCCTATAGTTCATTTTAATACAGAAACCTTTAATGGCTGCTAATGGCGACTATCTAGGGTCGAATCAAGAAATTTGGGTCTGGGGGCCATTTGTTACATGTAGGGCCCCATGATCGTTTCTTAAATTTGTAATAAGAAAAAAATATATTTCAAATTATAATTAACAGAAAGAAGGGTATAGAGTGGTTTTAAAAGTAGACCCTTTAAGTACTGATAAGAACCTTATACAAACTAAACATTAGGGAATGACTTCGAGAAATTTTAGGGCGGGAATTAACTTGTTCCCACAGGAATGTAATGGAACACGATAACATATTTTAAAATAAATTTACACTTTGATCTTAAAGGGATCAAATATGATAGTTTAAATTAGGTTAATTTACTAGTGGGTGTCAACAAAATTTTGAATATGGCTAGGAAAAGTGAAAAAAACTCTTATTCGATTGCATTTATAGTTCTGAACAATGAAATTAAACTATGTAATCTTGTAAAAAATTTTAAAGGAAACAAATACGTAAAACAAAATGAAGGTTCGGCTAAGAGTACGCACCTAAAGAATAAACGGCCATGACTTTAAATCTTTACTATAAAATTTAAAAAATATATGTAAACAATTACTCCAACAGATCAGCTCCTTTAAAATGTATACACTGTTGAATAAAGTTGTTAAAATTAGTAGAAATTATTATTTAGAACAAAACTGTACACCAAGAGTACGAACTCTGTCGGCCAAGTGTCTGCGACTCTCGTCATTAACAATGGTCACATATGTAAGGCCCACTACCTTCGTAGTTGGAACATACCACCATGCACTGCAACTATTACATTGTACCAATTCAATATAAAATCACACTCACATCCGGGGCATTCATACATTTTTTGCCGTTTCTCATTTTCATACTCACTGTTTAATTTTCATCTTAGTGACACAACTTTTCCCTTCATCTTATCCCTCTGTTTTATTTTTATTTCCTCTCGTATGCGTTTCTTTTATTCATCCTCTTTCTTTTTCTCTTAGCGACTGTTCTTCACTGGGGTTGATGACACTATTTTTGATTTTTGTGTCCGTCTTTTTCTTTTTTTTTTACTGAGGTTTCTTTTGATATAGATTGGAGCTCTAAGATCGGCGTGTGGGGCTGCTGAATTAGTGAGCCTGTACAAGTACTTGGTTGGTTGTGCAAGACTAATCCAGCCTCTTTATTAGTTTGGTAAGAAGGGGGGCATGCTGGAAGCTGCGCAGAATAATCTACTTCAGAGCTAACTTGATCCCCTAATATCGTGGTGACAGAGCAGAAACATGTAGGTGAATCATGTTGATTACCACTGCCATCTTTCTCGTGGAAAGTGATCGGAGATGTTGTGAAATCGTTATATAGGCCTATCGTTGATGTAAATAAAGATTTTGATAGAATTGTAATGCCAAGGATGGCAATAGCAAGTAATCGTAGGCGGGTAAGAGATCACGCAAACTCTTAGCCGATACCGTACTGAGTACTCTTACCCAACATTGTAAGTTTTATTTAAAAAGCCTGTAGATGCCATCACCTGCCACTTAAGGGGAAAAGTTGCAGAGGATACAAGAGGGATCCATAAAAATGTTGTTGCTCTACTTTAAAATGCATTTACTTTTTGTAGCTTTCACTAATTCCTTAATTTTAAATATTACAAAAAATGTATGAAAAATTGTTTTTATCCGTAAAATCTTCAGATCACGAGTAAAACTGTCTACGCAACTATCACTATAGCCACACCTCGTTGCACAATGGCTGGCCGTTACTAGTTCCCCACCAAGTATTTAACAACTTTGTAGAAATGGCACTGCGTACCAGTGGCGTGTGGTGAATATTTTTCTAGGGTAAGCTATCAAGATTTTTTAACTGTAAAAAATAAATGTTATATTAAATATATTAAGGTATCTACCTTGCTTGTAATTGAACTGGATTATTTTACCCTCCTTAGCGAATTCCTCAATCACGAAATCGTAAAATTGCATATTTTGTCTTAGTTATTGTAGAATACCTTTTTTCAATGGATAACACTGACAAGTTTGTGAGCCTCTCTTGGCCTGGTGAATTGCATGCTTAATTTTTAATTCTTTTTAATGCTGAGCAACTTCTCTCAACGGAAGCACTGGCTGCCGGGATGGTTACAACTAGTTCACACAGTTTTACTACTTGACAATATTATGTGCTTTGTAGATCATTTGATTTAATAAAAATAAGCAAATCACTTACATTTTTGTGACGCAAATCCTGTGAAATGGAGGTGTCTACAAGCTGTGATCTTAAAGAAGGGAACTCAAACATACCACCATAGCTGTCTTTTAAGCTCTGGAAAGACATTTGGGAGAAAATGAATTTGTATTGTTCAAAATTATCTACATGTAAAAGTTCTAAAAAATATAATGAGTCCAACATCTTGAACCTATCACGTAGCTGTATTATAAATGTGTCCAAAATCCACAGTATAGGCGTTTGTAATATATTTTTACATCAAATATGTCAGTACTTCTTGGAATTTTTTTTCAGGCTCATTCACGTCCAACTCTTCGTTGGTTTTTGTCCAGATTCTCTCAAATTCCTCACACTTGTTTTCCAATTTATCTTGAAATTTGTTTATGCAATAACCGATGTCATTAATTTTGGCTTGCAATATATCAAATAATCTACCAGTAAGAGAGAAAATATCAGCAAATGTATTTAGTAGAAAATTAAAATTAAAATCGTGCATCGTAACTTCAAATCCACGGGCAGCAATGTACGCTTCTTGATTCCATTTCTCCTCTGGATCTGTAATCTTGACAAACAACGAAATTAGTTGTTTCTTATACTCGTAAACAGTTTAAACCATTCTAGAATTATAATTCCAGCGTGTAGAAGCTACTCTTGGAAGCCTTTTCTACATTTTTTCATCCAGAGCTCGTGTTGATTTGGAAAAAAAAAAATGCTAGGCCATTCAAAGTAAGAAAATACTTTGCAGTCTTTGATAAGGGGACACGCTCTGCGACAATGCAAGATTCAGCCGGTGAGCGAAGCAGTGTATATATCTCTTACTTTGGACTACAATCCATCCAAGTGTCCAGCCATGACCTTAGCCCCATCGTAGCTTTGTGCAATCAGATTTTGTCCACAACCATACTCCTGTATCAATTTTACAATATAGATGTATAGTGCTTCCGCTGTTCTGTCATCAGAAATATTTCTGAAGCCCAAAAATTATCTCATGTACCTGTCCATCTTGAGTAACTTAGCGAAAGACAGAAGACAATTAGGAAACATTATTTACATCTGTTGTTTCATCCAGTGTGATGGAAACAAAATTGGTTTCATAGATTTTTTTATATTTGACATTTACGCATTAGAAAGGGCATTGATCAAATCATTTTGAATCAAATTTGATAGTCCCGTAAATATAGATGAATGTTCTAAATGAGTCTTAAATTTTTCATCATCCTCACTTAGAAGATTCACTAGTTCAACGTGATTACCTTTAATGACTCACTCGTGCCATTGTGGCCTCTAAATGCCAGTTATTGCCGTGCTAAAAAACAAACTAAATCAATGAATCGCTTTATTATTTCTCTATTCTTCCTAACAAGTTCATTGAGCTGCGAATCCCGTATTTTTTCTGTTTATAAAGCATTAAATTAATTCTAATGTTACCAAACGTTTTTTCATCGATCATGGCTTGTGAATGATTTTGTTACAAACTGTGTTTTTAATGGCTTTGTGTATGTTGCCCAATACCTATGTCATTGTAACCAGTAATGTTCCAAACACACTTGCCATTTTATAAAAGAATACAAGACCAACAGTATAATGTTTGCACATGAGGACATCCAGTCAACCATTCATTATTATTGAACAAATTTTAGCTGAAACGCATTAAATATGACGTTCAGTTCAGGTGTAGGTCTAAAACATTGTATTTTTTTTATCCTCGAAAGCGCCCGACTTAAGTCTATGTTTTAAAGTGTTACCTATGACGCAATCACATTTTGGTTGATCTGTAGATCCGCATGGTCTCGACTGGATATCCATGCTTCTCAACGGTATAATACGTAAGAAGCAAGATTGCGTACCTTAACGTCATATACACTGTGAATACCACGTTACACAACTCACACATATAACCTAACACAATACATTAATGCGTTAAAATGTATCACCATTATTGACTGGTGATAGTTTTAAACACTAACTAAATTTAATTTTTATTTTAATGCAGTTTAGGTCACGTATAGTAAGGAAATAACCAAATAATGTGTATTATTTTAGGAGCACAAGGGTCTACACCCAAGTGATTGCGGGTCCTTTGGCGATAACAGCCGAGAGCGACCGAATGGACGCGAGTACACAGCTTAGAGGAACATACTACGCAGGCGCGGCGCTATTCGCTCACAGACCACAGTCAAATTCGGAAGCAAAATCGGTTGCACATTCAATTTTGTATGTAGAACAAGGAGCACATTCTATACCAAACAATAGCAGATCAATGATTAAACTGACACGCATAACTTTTTTTGTAAATGGTATTTGTATTTATGTATCTATTTGACTCTGGGTAAGCAATGCGTACCTTGCGTCTATGGAATACACGCCACTGCTGCGTACTATTTAAACCTACCCGAACCTTCCTTTAATTTTTATATTAGTTTTTTTAAATTGTAAATTTTCCAAATAAAAACTAAAAAATATTGTGTCCAACAAGTGTTTAGTAAGGGCTTTGAGTAATGTAAATTTAAAAACCTAACTCTAATACAACAATAATTATGATTGTGTATTTTTAATCAAAGCTAATATAAATTATTATAAATATAAATAAATTCTAAAACTAGATTTTTCTAAAAAAAAAGTTCTTGAATTAAAAACTCTTGGCGTGAATTTCAATAACTTCTTACACACTGAAACATCAAGATATTCAAACTAATCGAAAAAATAAAAGTGAACCACAGTCTTGTACATAAGAATAACAAAAACCTTTCTCAGTTGAGCCAGTGTGGCTAGTCACTGCTTACATTTTAGTTCCTAATGCTCTCACAAAAAGCGCTGTTGGAATCCAAAATATTAGTCGATCCAACTATATCCTCAATGACACAAAAGCAAATGAAGACCACATGGGAAAAGGGAGGTAAGTCAACATTACAATATTTTTAAGGAGAGTAATTCTTAACTTCAAAACGTTGGCATATTACAACCGTTTTTCACATTTCTTTCAAATATATATTATAAATGAACTATGATGATGTCTTGATGATTTTTATTTATTTTGCCTCATTAATTTGGAGAAAAAGAATGTTCTTTTCTTCAAATGTACAAACTTACATGCAAAAAAAGAGTTAAGTCACAGTACAAACACGAACTAAATATGATATTGAGAGGTAAGTCCACTTAAAAAAAACATATTTTTTCAATACAAAATAAACATTATAAAAGAAATACTATGATATTAAAACTGTACAAACAAAGTATTTTGCCATAATCTAAGTAAAAATAAAACTGTTTTACTTTTAATCACTTATAACAAAACTCTTTCAAATTACAGTTAAATCATGTGACAAAGAGAGATGAACTTAAGCCCATTTTTATTTAGTTAGAATACTAGGGTCCAGATAATTATATTCTTAGAATAATTACATTTAACTATTTCTTTGGGATGTCACTGAAATATTTCTGTGCCTCTTCCATGCAATAAATATTCAATTTTGCAAATCCCTGTACTTCTCTCGTGATACTGGCAGTAATTCTATATATATATATATACAATCTATGAATTTCACTAAACATTAGGAATATGGAAGCACTATTAGATAATTGTATAAATATTGAAAATATACATTATCTTACCTTCATATGTGCGATGAGGGTGCAAGAATTCTCCTGTTACTTGAGATTGACCATTTTCCTTTCTCTGAGTATTTGGAAGAGTGGCCACTGATGATATCCATGCTCCATTGTAGGAATCTCTATGGATTATAAATCGTGGATTATTTTGCTCTACTTTTAACTCCCGTACCGGACGAGAAGGGAATGCACACTTTTTTTCTGTACAGTGGCTCCAGAAAGTTACTCCAATCTCTTATAATTCTTGGGTCCACTTTTATGACTATGAATGGTTCAGGTTTAGAACGAGAACCTGCGATTACGTTGACCCAGTCTGAAGGAAGCTCTGCTCTTGGTTTCATGTTGAGTAGACCCATATCCTTATCACACTCAAGATAAGAATGTCTACGTATGGGAAAAGTCACATGAACTAATTCTAATAGTTTAGTTTCATATACCATGTAGTGGAAACAATGTATAGTTTTTATTTTGACCCCCACATGAGTCACAAAAAATCTGCAAATATTTTACAGAAGGATCAAGTATGTATCTTATGTAGTGGTCAAGAAATGACACTGCCTCATTAGATCCCTTCTTGCCAACTGTCTCAGGGTAGACATAAAAGGTAGCCTTACTGTCTGAAAGTTGATGAATATTGATAAAATAAAATGATAGTTGTATCTTGTAGTACACTATACTCGCAGCAATGTTTGGACAGGGAAAACTTTTCTGGAAATCTATTGATATTGCTTCCGAGTACTTTGATTTTCAATTTCTTTGTTGAGCTCTTCTTTTCCTCTCATAAAAAGTTTCCGCATTCATTTTGTGTACTTTGTTTTCTGTCTCACATTTTCTAATTTTTTTTCTTCTGGCTCATTTTTCTTTTGTTCTTCCACAGTACGTATAGGTTCCAAACAAAAGCCTTTAATGACAACTGTACATTCATCACATGTACAGCATGCGTCCTTTCTAGGATAGCCAAAGGATATATTAAACTTTGTGTTGAAAATTGTGCGATAGGTTTTATACGAAATGTTATTCTTAGGATGTAAGTCAGTGTACAGTGAGTGCATATTTTTAATACTCAATTCTTCAGGTAAATATACCTTACTGTTCTATTTAAACTATAATGGCTAGTGCGCCATTTGAAAGATTTTATGTGATTGCAAATCTTGTCTGTAGTTTCATCTGAGAGTTTGTGAACTCTATTTTTGTGCTTGCCTCTTAAACCAACCGTAGCCATTCCATTACCTTTTAAAGATTTCTGAATGTTCTCTAGTCTTTTTTTGCTTATCCCATGTATGGAAAGGAATGCTTTCTGACAAACTATTATTTCTGTCACTTCACTGTTTCATACAACTCTCACTTTGTAATAAAACATATTGTCACGTAAAGAAGCCTCATCTTCATTCAGTCGCGGTCTTCTACGCTTCACTGGAAGAACTAAAATCAAACCTGCAAGGTGTTGGGTTTGTGAGTTCCAATTTCCTAAATTGTTAAATTTGGTGATAAATTGTTGTCTTTCAGACAATGTTATTTTCAAAAAACATTATCTCATACACTTGCAATTACCCACCTAGTTCATGTGATTGTGATCTGATTTGTCTAGCCACTTCCGACATCCTACCAAGACTTTTACGTTTTTTAGTAGAGGTAGAAGGAATTCCCTAATTTTCAATATTGTTTGATTGAATAGCACATAGCATTACACAATTAAAAATAACACAGTTAAAAAATAACATTATTAGAAAACACTATTGAATTAGCAATATAACGTAATAACTTGAGAACTCTCACAACACAACATGCGCCAAATAAAACAAAGGCAAAAATACTTCAAAATAACAGTTGTGACAACAGCTGAAACAGAATTATACCATAATAAAGTTTCACTGTAAACTTTCGTCTCTTTTTCCCAGTATCGGATGGACTTACCTCTCTTTTTCCTTGTTTAGGTTATTTTTGAAGTGCCATAACTTTGTGACTAAGCATCCTAGCAACATACACTGCTAACAGAAAGATAGTACCTTCAAAGAACTAAGAGATGGCAGCACTAACTCAATTTCAACTAAATATGGACTTACCTCTCTTTTCCCCTGTGGTCTTCAAATGGAATGCTATTCTAAATAATAACATTTATTTAATAGACGTGTCTTTATGTAAATAAGTGTGGTTAAGGTGTATTTCTTGCAAAATTTGTTATATTTAAAAGCCATTTTATTTATCACTAAAATTATGTTTTCTTCCTTATATCTATTCAGTGATAGATACTACCATCAATTATTACTATACATAGTAGGGTTATGTCATTTAATGGCGCTCAGTTGTATTTTAAAGTAGCTATTAAATAAAAGAGACTGAAGTTTCGGGTATCCATATACTTAATGGAAGATTTGGTTTATTTAGATTTAATATACTAATAATATTTTCAATTAAAATTAAATACAAACGTGACATTGATAAACGGTCCTTAAACGTAAATGCTATATTTTTTCCACTAAAATTTCTGGGAAATATTCTTGACGGCCGAAGTTTGGGAACAAGCAATTTCCAAATTTTTTTCCCGAGGTTTGGAGCCCCACACAGCCTTACTAAAATACTCATAGGTTAAGGTTCCAGTTATAATTTAATTTATTTTAATGGTTTCTGTATAGGTTCTGGTTCCTTAAAAATTAGTGTTGAGTTTGATTTCGCTTACGGTTCGATTCCTTGGTCATGAGTCAGTGTTTGGTTATGCTCGTTGGAATGAAAGAGATAACCATACAATATCTTTATTGCACTTTCAAATAACTATTTTATAAAAAAAAATTTTTTTTTAGCATTTTAGAGAAAATTATTGTAATTAAAATTTGCGCGGCCCCGCCTTAATACAACTCTGTGAATTTCGGTTGATTATTCAATAGTTTGGAATTTGTAGGTTTCATCAATCGGTATTGGCCATCACCAGCAGTGGCCAACACAACACAACACAACACAACACAATACAGCTTCAAACACTTCAACACAATGTCAACATAATTGGAATGATCCTGAGTTTAAGCGCTATACAACAAGATGGCGTCAGGTGCTTTGAACATCATTGCGCACGCGCTGTAATACACTTCCAACTACTGTGTCAAGTGTGCTGAGGCAAGTTGATCCAACATGGAAAATAGGACCTGCGCGTGTAGATCTGCGTTGAGCTGTGTCGCTACCGCGTCACTGCAACTGGTTATTCTTCCTACAGGCTAATAAACTGTTAAGTTCGTGTTTACATCACTCGCTGCAAATCGCTAGCGTCTCAACTGTACATATTTCAAATATAATTTATTTTGTTTCTAAAATCCCGCCATTTCAGTGCCAGAAAGGTTATTTCACTTCTTTTTGTCCATAAAATGGTCAATGGTAAAAAAAACAGACAAAAAAACAAATGAAAAATTGAAACTTTCCGGAATGTTAACAAATGTGAGGCTTGCCTCTCATGCTTGGACATATCTATTGATGAAGAAAAAAGCAAACATTAGATATGAAATAAACACCTTTTATAGCATATAGCTTGCATCTCTGTCGTATCACAACAATAAATGAAAGCCCCTATGGTAGAAGTTTGTGTGTGTGTGTGGATGATTTCTCATTGGCATGTTACGTGACGTCAGCCATGAGCCATCTTCAGCTGACCAACATCTAGTCCCTCACAACAATGGTATACTCTACAGAAAATCACATGCTGAACAGTTTATTTTTGCAGCAATAATAAATGGTAGTAAATCAGGCAGGGTAATGTCAACAATACAACTGCTAAACACTAAACAAAACAATGCACACAATACTAGTTTGGTTGGGTTATCGCTTGTGTAAATATTTTGTACTATTGTTTGAATAATGTATTAACATCGTTTATATTTTTATTTTAAAACCAGAAATACTTGGTTATTTAATAATTAATGTATTTATTTAAGTAATTAACAACGAGGCTATTTTTATTGATATGCTATTATATAAAATAGTATATCATATATATTTTATATAGGGGAAACCAGGCTAATATGAGCAGGTGTGATATATGAGCATACCCGTCTGAAACTTTCCCCTTGGCAAGTATGTACTGCCACCTTATTGAAGAACGTTCAACTGCATCATAGCAACATAGACGGAATTGCATGGCGTTAATAAAATAATTACAGCGTCCTGTATATATCAGTTTATGAAAAGTTACGTTTAAAATTAAGCTACTAAAATGTTTCCCATAGTTTGTATAAGCAACAGGGACTACATTTATCTTTGGTTTGGTCGTTATTTAAGCTCAAATGTAACATAAAACCTACTCATTGCATCCCTTGAAAGAAATTAAAGTTAACATCTCACCATAACGAATAAGATGGCTGAAAAGGTGAAATGGCCCCAGTTGTTTATATGAGCAGGGGTGCTCACAATACCCTGATCTTTTTTAAATTGTGAATTTTTACACTTTTCGCGGTGTCTACAGCTACATCATGCTTAAGATAGTCAAAACAATAGCAATTAAAATAGTTAAAGTAATATTAATAATTAAAATAACGTAAAATAGTAAATAATAACTACAGGTAGGATCAACTTCACAATGCTCTTCAAAATTCCGAGACCTGACTCCGATTCCAGCCAAAGGTACAAGGAAGCCTTCTACTAGAAGAATGGCTTATTCTATTATATTCATGGATAATCCTCACAAAAATAGCGTCGAGAATGCCAAGAAACATGTGTTATCACTACCAGAAAAAGAGCAATAAAGTCTTCAAATTCATCATCTGCCAAGAAGTCAAGAGATGTAGAAGATGCAGAGTGCATTTTCTGTGGGGATCTTTTTTCCACAACATGTGGTGATTGGGTACAGTGCCAATCATGCAAAAAATCGGCTCACGTCAAGTGCAGTGGTGTTTTTAAACAACAGAAGCGTTACATTTGCGACCTTTGTTCAGACTAGCAAAATAGGCCTATCAAGACAGAAAATGAATATCAGTAGATATTGGTTTGTGCTTGTAGGATACTAAGAGAGTAATTATTATATGTTATATCTTTACCACTATTTCCCTGTGTGTATATGGCCTATTGAGTATTTCTGTCTTATATTTAAAATATCTTTATATGTGTATCTCAAATTATAACACGATGCTCATCTTACCCCCTGGGTGTGCTCATATTTTCCTCCCATGCTTTTAATATGAGCACTTGCAGATTCTTAATTATTATTTTTTCTAGACCAAAATTATTAAAATATCCTTCATATTTATTGTATTTTGTAGACCTAATTGAATGATCAATTGAATAAAATAATATTACTTTTGGATAGCCATACTGTTTCTTATGAAATAACAGATTTTCTTAAGGTGCCCATAATTGCCTGGTTTCCCCTATGTTTTGATAAACTTTTAAAAGTTATTTTTAAATCTTGAAGTGAGAGGGAATATTGTGATTACCTTATTTGAGTGAATATGCGCTTTTACAGCTAATAGATAGTAGTTTAGCTAATTGGTGGATCTGGACCAAATTTGGACCACATGGATACCTCCGGGCTGGGCTTAGTATATTATTTTAACCCAAAATTTTGGGGTCAGGTTGTACAAAAACGAATAAAAGAATAACAATAATTGCATTTAATGTCATGAAAATACCTTTACAAGCTAGTATTACCTTGTTTTGATCGAAACTTATCCAAACCATTCCTTTGTAACTGGCCGAAAACGTACTTCCATGAAACTCATGAGTATACCCTTAGACTTAACTAGTAGACTTAACTAGACTAGTATATTATAACTTTGTACCCTTATCTCGTATTAAATGGGTCAAAAGTGTTCTTAAACCCAGAATTTTTTATACCGATTTCAAACAAGTTTGGTATAATCAGTGTGAGCAACATTACTCAGTAAACGAGTGTTAACAATTTTGAAAAGAGTAAAATATTATTAACAGCATATAACACGATGGTACAAAACTAGACATACTCATAAAGATTTCCTAATTTTTAAAAGGAGTATCAAACTGTAAATATATTTTTTATGGAAGCAAATATAGGTAAAGGATATTTAAAAAAATCAATGTATTTTAATCAAATAAATAATTTTTTGTGTTAAAAATAAAATATATTAAAACGATATGTTAGAGAAGGGTTTATATATCTATTTTGAGAATTATGTGGCCCACATAAACAAATTTATCACCATCTCAGTTGCTTAATATAGGGAAGAAAATACTAACACCTGGATTATCTTTATTTTTGAAAGGAGGTTTGATGGAACAGAATAAAGATTCAATTTAATTAGAAGAATATAATTCTAATCGATTAAAAAAATGACCTCAAAATATTAAAAAAAGTTTTAAAACTATAATCAAAATTTTTTCAGAGTTTAAACACAAATTTTAACTAAAATAATAAGTGGTTTTTAAGAAGCAAGGCTTTCCTCAGAATAGTAAATAAGAAAATCATTCAAAATTAAATGTTAAAATAAAATTAGAATGTGGTATTTCTCTTCAGGATATATAGACTATATTCAAGTATAACCTCAGAAATATAGGTTAAAGACATTATCAAATAAATTTATAATTATTAGTATGCTAGTATGTTTTATGCTTTTAGTGAGAGAAGGACTATGTGCAAGTAAACAAATGTGATGTGTTTTATTGATTTTGTTTACTCTAATAGGACACAATGAAAACTACTATGTCAGTTACAAAAATGTGATATATTGTACAAAAATTGAATTTCTATATAAATTAAAAACATATTATTTAGTAAAACACATAAAATTGAATATAAGGTTTTTTAAATAAAGCATTTTACTTTTTAAAATAAAAGAAAAAGGTCCAAATAGTTTTCCAAACTTATTCCATTAATAAGAATAAATTGTTTAAAGAAAATATACTTGTAATTTCAAAAATAACTTGTACTAGAAGTATAAAATTAATACGTATGACACAAAGATTTGAGAAGAGAAATTATTGAGTTCGTGTGAACACTCTAATTAAGTAAAAGTTTTTATCAGATAGAAGGTGACGTCAGGCGCTCTTACCAGATCATCGTTAAGCTCCAGGGACGGACTTGTTAAAACTTGGGCTATTTATACAATTACTGGATGGAGAGGGATGAAAAATGTATCCAGGCATTAATGTTCCTCTTATTGTAATCAAATAAGTGTATGAATATTTGTAGTCATCGGTTTGATTAACATATAATGAGTGATTAGGATTGTTAAACAATGGTGAAACCGGAAAATGAGGAGTACAAGTGGGTTGTTCGTTCCACCCTTTCCTTCCTACCACCTATCTTAAAGATAGAAAGTAATTCTAACAAAAGCTTTAAAAATGTGAAGACTAAAATATAGATTAGATCATTGAAGGTGTGTCTAGCGAAAAGGCTACAGTTTAAGGCCAAGTCTAGGATTTGACACCTTTATAAAAATTAAAAAATTAATAAAATTCAAAATTGTAAAAAATAAAATGGTAAATAGGCTAGGCTTTATACAACCCCCCCCTCCTTTAAGTAAGATTATAGCTGTGGCAATTAAAGGATCTATTATTGAGTAGTGAATTCAAAATGTCCTTATATGATAAATGAAGTCCGTCTTAGATTATATTTATAAGTAAGGTGATAGTTTACAGATACGTATGCTATGTATGACCAAGGCCGTAGTTAAGGGGGGGTTTGGGAGTTCAAAATCCCCACCCCCGAAATTCTATAAACAAAATTTATAGGTCTTTATTTATGGATCAAAAAATATAAAAATTAAGGTACAAGTACAAATTAGGGGTGGGGGGCTCTGTTACCATAAAAAGCATTTCAGAGAGCTTCTAGAAATGTTTAGTATTTAGAATTTTCCCTAGTCTTCAGCAGTTAGGGGGTTATGTTACCATAAAAAAACACTTTAGAGAGCTTCTATAGGTGTTAATATTTATAATTAAGTCCTAGCCTACGGCAGTCAGGGGCTATGTTTCCATAAAAACACTTCAGATAGCTTCTAGAACTGTTTATAATTTAGAATTTTTTTCTAGCCTCAGGCATTTAGGGGATGTGCCTGCCAACCCCCCCTGAAATTATTGGATGGCTACGGCCTTGTGTGTGATTGTTTGTATCCTATCTCCTTAAATTAATAAAAGCTATATTGGAAGACACAACAAATCTTTCTTTCAATTATTGAAAATTTTCACATGCATCGATTAGATTTAGAAACAACAATTTATTTTTATACCATAATTACTTATAGAAAGGTCAAGCGTTGCCGGGTTTCCTAAGAAAACACAGCCAAATGTATTCAAATAAAAGAGAAACAAAAATGGTTGAACAAATCGCAGACACTTTATTTGTTGATTTGACATTTTATTGTGAGACATATTTAAATAAAATATAATTACTTAATTGCTATTTCAAGACTGAGGATTGAAGTGGAAGGCAAATCCTTGCTATAATAAAAGACATTTATGTACATAGACTTATAATAATGTTTGAGGAAATCAAATTGATAGTGGGTAGAATATTTGGTTCTCACACATGAATCACATGAATAGACACAGTGTTTAAGCCACACTTAACATAATATTTAACTAAGGGGACTTGCAGCTTTACAAGAAGTTTCATTAGACTCAAATATTAACCTATATTAAAACAAAAACTAATTTTATATAATTTTAATTGGGTTCGTATAGATTAAATTTGAAACATTTAATTACTCTATTTTATAATTGCATTTCCAAACGTACCAAATATGTGCAACGTGAAGAACTAAGAATTGCAGGGGAATTTTAGTTTTGATGTTATGTTGAGCCATTTTACAGTGTATTCCTGACCCACAAATGACGACTCCACGCAATGACAAACATATTAGTATGAGAACTATTCTCAGTTGGTAAACTTATTGAGATAGCTAAGAGTTTTGGCACATCTTAATAAAGAATTCCCCACCAGCTTATTTCAATACACTTTTATACTATAGGTTTAAGAAATGTTCGATTGCTACTTTAGATACACAATGGCTCAAACGTGAAGCCATCATTGGAAATAACCAGCTAGGAGCAAGAAATCAGAGGTTTCTGATGGCAGAAGGACGTGTATGCTCTCACATGGTTGAACGTTGAAACATAAAATCAGACGTTTACACGTTTAGTATCTGGTAGGAAACAGTTTTCGATCAATTAAACCAATGTTAATCACAAAAATACATATAATATTAAATATTTGTACTAATTGTAATCAAAATCATCAAGTATTTTTGAGCACATAGTTCAAAGAATTATATTACTAAACATACGACCCCCTATTTTCCTCTAAACAGTGTTTCATGTTGGCTTCATGCATGGTTTAACCCTTCCTTTGTCTAGGTTGAAACATTTAAAATGCATCTAGTTTGTTTAAGAGGTCAGGGTGGCACGCAATATTTAGGAATATATAAAAACACCCAAGGAGGTATATTACCTTGGCAGTGTCTATTGTCCAGTTCCCACAAGTTAGGATATTAGTTAAAGGCTCATTATGATATGGTATACATATTTGATAGTCTCGAATAGCAGGATAGGCTCATTTCTATACTGACACCAACATCCAACATTTATATTTCTAGATAATAGCACAACTGTTGATTAGCTTCAGAGTGAACAGGTTTGGATAATATAATGAACACCATACCACTGATCTCGCACGGGACTTGTGCATGAAATCAAGTTAATACAGTACAGTGTTCAACAGTTACAATCCATCAAGTTATCTAACTCATAAAACAAAAGGCTTATAGCTCACTTAAATTACAAGTACACGGGCTTGTATTTAAAAGAAAGTTGTTCGTATATTGTAATAGCTATAAGCGGGGGCGAATTATTACGGGGTAAAAATGTGTTTGCAGTTTTTATAAATAATTAATGAAACATTACTTTTGTAGACACCTGTAGTTTATTTATCCTCCCATGGTGAAACCAACAGTTATTTTATACTGACAAGGCCACTGTGGCGCTTGGAAAATACTCTTTATATTCATTTAAAATGTGTCTGTTCAAATTCCACTATGCCTATAGCAAATACTCAAGAACTAATTGTGTATACTGAAGCAATGTTTTATTTTATTATGGAAAAAAAGGTGTTTTGTTTTATAGAACGTAAAAATACTCACCTTAACTCACTCTACCTACCACCCCACCTTAACCCAACATATGTATGTATCGATTTCAAATACTTCACCCACTTAATTCAATTGTGCTGAATTGTGTTTATACAATGTAAAATGTAGATTTGTATTGTAATTAATTGAATATTCAACAATAAAGCCACAGTGTATCTCTGTAGCACTTTAAATTACAATTTATAGGACAAACCAACCAATAGTTTGTCAACTCTTCTCTCATAACTAAGTTACTGAAACCACAAATTCCAGTGAAATATAAGAGTCATGGTTAGGACAGGGCTAACTCTAGATCTTAGAGGTAACTCTGGGAAATGTTGACAGATCCTACCGACAAATGACCTTCAGATACAATAGCTACATGCATCGGTTGTCACATGACCTAGGTTTCCTTATTTATTGATGGTCTTCTTTCATAAATAGTGTCCCATTCTCCCTCCACACAAATTTAGATACATTTAATCTGAATTCTATCCTCCTCATTCCTATCTCTATAGTGCACATACCTGCTTCTGTGGCCGCATGATCCAAGGCGTCACTCTCCCGACTAGATGGCCGATGATAGGTAGATCGAGGCTCAAACCCCGGTTGAGTGTAATTTGGGTGGTCATTCCCTAATTGTTTCCCACCCTCCCTTCACACAAATGCGGGCATACTTCCTCTAAATTAGCCTTACTCATACCAGCTCATTAGTGTAATTATTACATATGCGTACACCCTGAATAGGTATTAAGTACGGTGCTATATATATAATTATAGTATACAAATGAGGATAGCCTGTATGGTTATCCCAACAGAACCCATTAAGAAGAAACTTGAAGCTCACATTATTAATGTTCATGATAGACCAGTGGGCGGAGACTTCATTGTATTATCCTATATAATAAGTCAAACATAAACAAATAAAACTAGATCTAACACGACTGGCTCAATATAAACCATCGTGAATATACTAACGAGCTTTAAATATAAGTTTCCCGATATAAAAATTAAACTAAAAATATTAGTATATTGTTATAGAGTATTTCAAGTTGATGAAAATAGTAAGAAGATGTATACATCCTAATGACATACAGCGACGAATTAAAGTGCTCTAAGACAATATTCCAAGGTTTAGGGTACGTTAACTGTCTGAGGGTAGTATCTCTTCATTACCTCCCCCTAAAACAACATAGTAAAGCTACGAACTGTTCATTTCTGTCTTTAGAATATTTTCCTCTAAACTCAACTCAGACAGAGGGGTTCATCTTGCACATAGCACGGCCCAGTAGAGTAGCGCAACAATGACTTGAACCCAGGACACCAGACCGCTACCCCCAGAGTCCGCTGGCCGTTTAGAGGCCTTCAAGTTTCCCCGGGTCACCTGCTCCTGGCACCTTCCTATTGTTTCCACATCCATACCACTCATAGCCTTGCCGTTCATCTCCAAGGGAGAGATGCAGAAGTTTTTGGCACGGAATTCTCCCGTCGTGCCATTGGCGAGAGGGCTGACCAGCAAGGTGTGGATGTGACAATCACATGGGAAGTGGTTACCCAATACGCTGAGCGTCTCGACGCCCTGGATCACCACGGCTCCGGGCAAAGGCGTCTCCAGTACGTGGTTCCCGTGCAGCCGGACTATTCTTACCCTGTTGGTGGGCTTGATTACAAACTCTTGAATTGCGTCTATCTTGTTGTTGAACAAGTTGAGACTGCCCACCTGCGTAAGACCCTCAAAGGCTCCCGCACGGATCACACCCAGCTCGGACTCTTGTATGGCCAGCATGTGAACGTGGGTAAGACCCCTGAACGTGTGAGGTTTTAGGGACGTCAGATCCATGAAGGACAACTTAAGGAGACCCACTGTGTCCAAGCCACTGAACGCGTCAGGCTCAATTGAGCGGATTCCAGAAGGGAAGATGAGGTGCTCTACGTTGGTTAATCCGGAGAATGCTGAGGTGTCCACCCTCTGAAGAGGGTTGTTGTTGAGGAGTAACAGCCTTACATTGGACGTCCCTGCAAAGGCATACTCTTCTACCCTGTGTATCCTGTTGTGGCCGAGCAGGATGGTCGAGATGTTCTGCAACCCAGCGAATGAAAACTGAGAGATGGTGGCTAGAGGATTATACTGGATGCTTAGTTCACGCAAGCGTGGGAGACCTCTGAAGGCGAATGGCTTGATGATGGTGATGTTGTTCCCATCCAGGCTTAGTTTCTTCAGGCCACGAAGACCGGAAAAAGCGTCACTCCGGATGATAGGGAAGTGGTTTTTAGTGAGGGAGAGTTGCTCCACCGTGGTCGGTAATAGCTTGATGGGGACATCTGTGAGACCTCCTGTGTTACACAGCACCTGCAAACAATGACACAGGCCATTATATACTGGCTACTAGCACCTGAAACCTTGGTGAGAATCCTGAGTTACAGAGGATCTGTAAACAATGATACAGACTATTACGTACGGGCTATTATCACCTGGAACCTTGGTGAGAATCCTGAGTTACACAGCACCTGAAAACAATATTACAAACTATTACATACTGGCTACTAGCACCTGGAACCTTGGTGAGAATCCTGAGTTACACAGGACCTGTAAACAATCAATGATACAGACTATTACATATAGGCTATTATCACCCGAAACCTTGGTGAGAATCCTGAGCTACTCAGGACCTGTAATCAATGATACAGAAAATTACATATAAGCACCTAGGTCTTACTGTTTCAAGAAAATATAGTGTTCTTATTTATCTGGTTTATTTCTGTGTGGTAAGAAAATTTGACATATAAAATAATATTGACGGTGTTTGGGGTGAAATACCTACCCTTTATAGTAAGACGCTATTAATTGATAAATTATATTTTCCTTCCTTCAATAGTAAAATATTTGAATAGCTAATTTAAATCTATCTAAAGTTCCATGGCCAACTACGTATTTTGAGTAGAGCTACTAGGCAATTTGGACGCCCCAAGATTGTAAGGCTATGATCTAAATTTATCCTAATATGACTTAAAATTGCTGATTCCAAATTATTTTCAACCTGTATGGAGAATGACTAGCTACGGAAGCACAGGAAGGATCTGGAGATTCCAAAATATGAAGAGGTGTAATGAGTAATGTTAAACAGGTAGATGACTTAGCAGTATTAGTGAAGGACGAAGAGCTTTAAACTATGATGAACAAACTAGTTGCAACAGAAATAATGTATCGAATGGAAATTAACATCGAGAAGTCAAAGTTATTGAGGTTATCCGAGAGAAAAAAGCCACTGAACATTGTGGTGTAAAATCAACAGTTGGAGTGACCAAGAAAACCCACAAATGTAACTGTTTGAATACCTCAATAAAAGAAAGAAGATGAAGTTTGAAAAATAGAAAATAAAGCTGGAAAGAGGATGATAATATGATGGAGGTCTCAATTCAGTTAAGGTAATTGGCATGTAGAAATAAAAAATCCCAATAAAAACTTAAAATAATTATAAGCTACAGAATTTCTTGAATCTACTAATAATATTGGTTTAAAACATTTAAAAAAATCTTTGTTAAGCAACGAGATGTGTAAATATAAGAAACCAATGCATGTTTGTTAGGCCACGAGGTGTGTAAATATAATAATCCAATACAGGTTTGTTAAGCATTCTATCGGATGAGACTTCCTCCCCTTTCCTCTCTACTTTCTCACTATACGGTCACATTTTCTTTAGAGGTTCTTTTATATCATATGATATTATTGTCATGCATCTCATAACTGTATATTCTTTCGTTTAATGATATCACTCGCTTTGATGAAATCCTTGGCAATATTTGTCGAAATGATGTGGGGTATGAATGTCTTGTACGATGAAGGAACCGTGCATTATATCCAGACATAAGTTCAGGAGTAGGACCTAACTCTGCATGTAAAGTTTGAAATAAAGTTGAACAATTTTCAAGTATGAAAGATATGGTCATCTTCAGCCCCCTCAAAAGGAGCCGCTATGACAAGTATAAGTTACAATAAAATAATATATATTAGATTCATAACAATTGTGGAAACGATCCCGGCTCACTTGAACTTATGACCAGGCTCACTCGCTTAAGTCAATTTAATAATATATTGCATCCTTCCACGTAGTATACCAATCTAAATAAATTCAGACGAAGCCATGCGCAGCCATCGAGTCTACATAAGCTTTAAGTGTTGCGTCTGAGGATGTTGTGGCAGATCCAAGCCACACGCGTTGTAAGAAGATCAGTCTCTCTCACACTTATCGATGTAATATCTCTGGTCATCATATCATGAAAAGTCTGCATGAAAGATCAACTGCTAAGCAAACGACTCCTTTAAATAGAGCATATTATTACTCAACAAATATATCGTTGTTTTCACACTATGTAGACGAGCTCCCAGCTTATGAGATAAATTCTATTCAGTCTTTAGCTCTGGTCTGCAATTCCTTTCAAGGTTTGCATACATAGCTCGATCTTTTTGCGAACTCTGGATCAATGAGACCAAATCTTATCTGCAGTTTTTTCACGCACCCACTCAATTAATTATTCCAAATATTTGTCTAGATTACTTAAAAAACTAATTAGCCTATAATTCTTACATTCATTCTTACTGCTTTTTCCTTTGTAAGAAGGAAAAATCACAGCATTCTTCCAGTCATTAGGAACATTCGAAATTCCAGAATATACGTTGACTAAATTACACAATCTGGCAAAAAGTACTATGCCTCCACACCTCAGTATTTCACCTATGATCCCGTATACGCCCGCATCTTTGTCATTCTTTATCACACTCATAGTTTTAAACATGTCAGCCTCGTTAATATTTCACACATCATAACATTTCCCCTATTTTTCTGCTACTTTCTCTATGTTTTCGCCATATAATTGCTCAAAATACACCCTCCACCTCGTTCTTATACTGTTTTCAATCCAGATAATCTCACCACATTCATTCTGAATGCCATGACAATCCCCTTGCTCTTCTTGTTCCATTCTCTTTACCGACTTCCAGAACAGCTTGTTTCCTTCAAAATCATTTTGTATTCTTTCTCCTTCTTTTAATCTAATGTTCTCATTACTTTTCTTTACTACATTCTTTGCACTCATCTTTTTCTCTTTGTATACGTCCCACTAACTCTTACGTTCTGTTTCACTTGTCAGAGCAATCATTCATCTGTACTCTTCTTTCCTTTCTCCCATGGATTCTTTCACTTCTATAAAATTAGCTTTTATTTTGTCATTCCATTCATGCTTTTATAAAGTTAATTTTTCACCCAGAAATCTTTCATATTTCAAATTTTCCACTTACACTCTTACTTGCTAAGTACTTTTGCAATGATTCCTTACAAAATTGTTATCTAATTCTACTACTGAGATAATTAGGAAGTGGTTCCCATCACATTCAGCTCCACGCACAGCCATGGTATTCTTTACTTAACTTCTAAGTATCTCATTATACACCCCAAAATAAATTATAGTTTTAAAATTGCCCCTTAGATATGTATACAATTAAATACATTTGTTCTTAAACCATGTGTTAGCACACAAATATACCTTTTTATGAACACAGACATACTAACTCACTACCATTCTCATTTATCATGTCATCACCATAACTTCTCAGCATTATCTGAATTCTTTCTTTGGGTACCCATCCATCCATTCATATATTCTAACAAGATAATTCATTCACCTGGTCCACATGCATCCAAGACTTAATTGAGCTCATTTAAAAATTCCATTCTCACAGTCTTTCCTTCACACTCCACCGGAGCATAAACAGCAAGCAATATAATTCTACTAATGCCTAGTTTCATACGTACCCATACAAGTCTAGATGACACCAACTCATACCTTCTTATAAACAGATTAGCTGTTGGGATTAGGATTAAAACTACTCTCTGACTTCCTCTTACCATGACCATAATGTCAGGCTACCATCACTCGTCATCAAAACATCTATCCTATTTTCACTTGGTTTCACGTACATATAGCATATAAATTTTTCTTCCAATAATTTCCTATAACAGATCATTCTCTTTAACACACACTCCTATCACATTCAATGTTCTAATAGTCCCTGTTCTCACCAGTTTGTCAACTTATGGGCTATTCAGCTTTAACATCAGCTGCCCATCATAGCTTCGGTCATCCGAGGCTAATACTGCACATTTTATTTTAGTAATGATTTTATAGAAGACCAGGTGACTAGCTTTAATCGTACCAACACTCATGACAGTATTCGCTGCTTACGGCAAGGATTATGTACCAATCAGTGTTGGCCCATTTAAGCCAGTACACCACAAATACAGCCGTTGCTCAGCCTTACCCTGAGTGCACTTGCACTGCTCCTACAAACTAATATCCCTACTAGAGAGACTGCCTTTCCAGTCAGTAAATAGTTGCTAGTATCGCTATCACTAGGAGGTAAGATGGTACACCAACACACCAGGACACGTTAACACTATATTATAAGCTTTATTATAGCAAATTGCATAGGGGCCCTGACGCCACAAAATGTACAAACACTCATTATCTAGAGAGGAATTCTTGAGTTTGGGGTTAAATAAGGTTCGTCCCAAACCCAGCTATGTCTTATCATACCACTTACACCCATTAGCGTTACACACTCAGTTTCATAGGATCGACAGTAAAATATCTGATTATATGCCTCAACCACCAGAGTCCCAGCTTTAGACTTTTCACAATGATATTTCCCTTGTTTCTTCTCGTTATCCATAAAGTGCCCTTCATTTTAGAGATAGAATTAAAATTCAAAGTATGACCAATAACATTTAAATATCAAGTTATCAAGAAATCAATTAACCATTTCTGAGGTAGCCCCAGACAGAGAGAATTGAAAATAAACCATTTATTCTTAGTCCAAGGGCACATAGAACGTCAAGATTAATCATAATCTAGAGCAGAGGCTCCCACACTAGGGTCCGCAAAGAGTCCTGTGGGTAATTGAAACGAAAAAAATCTAGATTCTTAAGTTATTTCTTAATATTTGTATTTTAACATAAAATAAAAACTATTCGCTATTCACAAATTGCCTGAACTTTTTTTTTCAATAATCTATTAATCAAATTAACATATTTTTTCTTTTATTAATATGAAATGGACTATGTAAAATACTCGAAATGTTGTTGAAGGTTTTTTAATTTCACCTCGTGGGGCCGCGACGAATTATCATTGGCTTCAGGAGGGGCTACGGTATGGAAAAGGTTGAGAACCAATGATCTAGAGATATATAATTTTCACAATTGCAAATACTTTATCTGTATGGGAAGGTAAATAGTTGAAACAAAACAAAAATATCTAACTTAAAAAAACCTGCATAAAGGTTTTAATTAGATTTCAGGATAAAAAAAGTGAGAAAACTTCAAAGATTAGGTTGTCTTAGAATTGTTTAATTTTAAAAACTAAAATGCACAAAGAAATCTCCTTTCTGTGGCACAAAACATAACAAAATTAGCAAAAACGGTTAAAGTACTTTCACAGAAAAAAGTGCAACAATGTTAAGAGAGCAGCTTCATGTTGCTAGTTTTGAATCGCATCTCTGTTAGTCAAACAATCAAAAAACGAACTACCACAGTAGCTTTATTTGTTTCACTAAACAGCAACAAGGCAGATTATTAGAACCGTGCATACTAAGTTTCAAATATGGTTTCATTTGGTGACGTCACTGCAAGAGGCTAAGAGAGATGCAAGCAAGATACACAAACACACAAGGGACACAGCATTTCACAAATTAGAAGGGGAGCAAAGGAGAATTGAAACTGTTGTGTGCTTCAGTGGCTTTGTCCTGCTTCTATGTACAAGGGAAAAGAAAAAGTTGTTTTTGCAACAGTAAGTTGTAAAAGAGGATCGAAGATAATTATTTATTTTTACCGACTGTAAAAAAGTATTGTGTGACGCGTTGTTTCCCTCTTGGTAGATTTATAGCACTACCTCCCCCCTTCCCCCCCTTCCCGCTAACTAATATGACTTGGCAGTCACATATCACATATTATCGCATCACTGCTCAGCAGTGATTGCAATTTTAAAATAGTTGTATATTTTAATTTTTAGATATTCTAAATAAGCATATTGTTCCAAGATATATTGTTTATATAAATTTGTACGACATCCGTAAATTAAAAAATGACACATGGACACGGAAATCAAACCCGGTAAGCTTGGATTAATGTGCCAGCTATCCAGGATTCGTCACGTGCTCGGATTAATTCTGCACTACTAGCTTAAGGCAGAGTCCGTGATGGACGTGTGTAAATCATCAGCTACCATGAGCTATCACCAGCACCACAGTGACTCGAGGGTCGGCTTTATGCTGCTGTTAGTACCATGGCAACTGTACCCTTCATCTACCCTGTATGGAGCAAGCTTTCCTAGCACTATTCAAACATGGTGTAGCTTATTAGATAGGGCTATGGTGTAATACATCAAGGTAAGGCTGATATCTTTCAGGGTAAAACGTGTACAAGAAAGCGAACGACAAGGAGGTAAGATTGACCTCAGTGGTCTTGGGGTAAAGTGATCGCCTCAGGACACAATGGTCGTGAGCTCTAACCCAGTTGGAGTCAACAGATTTTTCTTGAGTGTTAAAAATCCGTGGCAAAACTTCCTCTGTTAGTAAAGTAAAGCCTTCCGTCCCATGTTGATTGTGGCATGTAAAATAGCCCTGGAAGATATGGGAAAATACCCCTCCAGGTAAAATTGGAAGGCCCTTTCACTCTCACCCATAGAAATTCTCTTGTGCTTATGCAATCATTCGTTTCAAAAAGTGCAAGTTAAATACTTAAAAAAAACCAAGGAGGTAAGCAAACGCTCGTATAATTAATTGTACATGACTAGTGACACATGTCCATCACAGAATATGCCTTAAGCTACGAGTGAAGAATAAATAACCCTGAACACGAGGAGATTCCTAGATAGCATTTACGTGCCAAGCCAAGGGTCCCGGGATCGATTTCCATGTCCATTTGTAAATGTATGAATATGTTACTTGATACGGCTACAACCATCTTGAGCCTTCTGCCTCGCTATTCATGTACAATTAGGGTCAAGAGCGTTTACTTACCTCTTTAAATAATGTGTGTATTTATTTCAACAAGATATTTTTATGAACAACTATATCATCTGTAATTGCAGACAGTTTAACCCTAGAATGCTATCGTACGTAAAATATACGTGGTGTGCCTGAATAATTCATCCCCAATCCCGTCCCTGGCAAGCGAGCCAACCTTCCTTTGAAATATGGCTCCAAACAATTAGCTGTCATGACGGGTGGTTGCATCTCAGATGTATTGTTACGTTATTCGGATGTAGAAACCAAATTTACGTACCAATAATATTAATAGATTTGCGGGGAAACACCAGAAGTAACTGTGTCCAGACTGTTAAAAATTGGGTCAGTATAAATATTTTCATTTCTTTATTTTTTACTTATAACTAGGTATTTCCAGTTACTACGAAAACATTTACATATACCAACGTTTAATTGTATTTACATAGATCTTTTAAACCTTGAATCATTTTGTTTGATGTATTTAATTTTGGGTTTAATGTAATGAAAATATTAAAAACTGAAAAATAAAACCAAACAAACCAAACTAACCCAGAAAAAGACTAAAAATTAAACTCATATCAATTAAGAAGCTTGTTAGCGATTTGAATTGTTATTAAATAAGATATATATATATATATATATATTGATAGCAATACAGCGCTAAACAATGACAATAGTATTCTAGGGTTAAAAGATTTGTATGAATATAAAATACTTCAAGCTACAAATTAATAACGCTACCCTATATATCCAAGCGAAAAATTGTTTAGAGCTTGATTCACACCTTCATCGAGAACTGAGAGCTGAGTGTACTTGAGTGGCTAGCAGCTCACACTGGATAAAATGTGCGTTGATCCGTAATAATTTGCAACTCAAACTTAAAGTTGATTATCAATATATTTAGTTTTACAGTTGATAAACACATTTTTAAATAACTATCAAGATGGATTTTTCTTAATATTTTATTATTGTATAGTGAAACAAATCAACACTAAAAGAGATGGTCACACGTGATTTTAATTTAATGATATATTTGCAATAAATTCACAACAGTAGACGTGGTTGTATTCTTGTATCTCTCTTAATAGGTGCAAGCACGGTTGTTATAGGTGCATGATTGAGACATTTGATTTTGAAATTTAATTGGTTATCCAACGAAGTTTTTTTTTTGGGGTGGGGGGAAGCTTGGATAGACTGAGATTATTACTACAAATGCAGATTTACCAAACGATGCTCATGCCAGTTTTGTGTGATTGGTTTAGAGCTCGTCACGTGCCGACATTTCTGTTCTGCTGTTGTTTTCAGGTGAACGCTTAAATCCACGCCAAGTCCACGTTCTCGTTTGTCTGAGTCAGGGAGTTTGTAGAAAATTCCGGTAACAATAATTCAGAAGTTTTGTGATTTTTATGCTAACATGCACCTCAAGACAGTTTTTTAGACCCAACCGCTTTTTGATGATTTTGGTAGCCCGGCCTAGTAGCGTTCATACATTCACTGACTGACGTAAATCATAGATGGTGGCTTCGCTAGTGAGATCTAGTGGAATATGATAACTTTAGAAATAAATTATTTTTTTAATATGTTTTGTAAAACTCAAAAAATTGTATGTTTCTGAAATCGTGACTTACCCTTAGAATATTTGAAAGAAGTCCTCGGTGTTTAAGATTTCATTTTATAAAATAAATTTGAACATCGTTAAGTTTGAACTCCGGATATCATTGCCTAAAGGAATCGATTCACGGTATATATATATAGTGTATATATAAATATAAATATAGTGTATATATAAATTAAGCTTTAACATAATTTTGAACGTTCTAAGAATGTATGCTTTTCGTTTCACTTTTTATGAAAACTCACTTAATAAAAGCGAATTTTATTTACATGGAAAATCTTAACTTAATCATCCACTAGGCAGGAACTCCCGAGCTGAGGTGAGGGGTGAGGGACTGGGGTTCTTAAGCACCCCTTCCCCCTCTTTTATATTTTAGAATGTATGTTAACATCATAAAGCGCTCCTACCCCCAAAAATATTCCCCTTACATTCAAAACTTAGGGGATTACTTAATACAAAAACTGGGTCTACTTTTTATTGTTAAGAAAGGAATTGAGTGTTGATGTATTTTCAAATATTTCTACCCTCACTGTTGACAATTGTCACAACACTAAACAAGAGATAGTTGATTATCTTACAATAAGTGTTATACAATTTATTGTGTACCACAATTCTTCTCCAAGAACAAGGCAGGACAAGTCTTATATTCATTATTAAAACTGCTTTAATATATGTCCACAACCAGCAACAAAATCTTAAGCTGCCAATTTGGACACCGATAAAATAATACCAGTAATATTGTTACCATTTCTCAAATGAAGACGACAAAAAATGAGTTTGTAATTTCAAAACATTCCTACCAAGTTGTTATGATGGGTTGTGGCAGAAATAAATAAAACTTGTGCAACACACATCCATATACAAATAGCTTCTAGTCATATAAGGTACCTATACCAAATATAGCCCAGTTATCAATATGGTACACTAGCCGCCATTTTGTTGGTAAGAGTCGCATCCGCACGAGACCGCCACAGACTAGTCTAGTACATGCACAGATGCAAACTTTAGAAGTGTTTGTCTACCGAGTGTTTGAATGCTGATACAATTGACAGCGATTTGTTTCTTCGAATGTGAAATTCTGCTGTTGTTAAATTACCTAGGAAAGAGAACCATCATATTATATAGGTGTTCAAAGCTAAAATGAATGTCAATACTATAACTATTGTATAGCTCTGTTACTCTATTTTAACTTCCTGTTATTGTAATGTAGTCATCCTGTCAATTCTGGGAGGAGTTATGGCAGAATGAAGTAAAAGTGGAAGGGCGCTATATGGCCCAGGTGGGCTATATTGGGAGCCATGCACATTGTTATCGAAAATTTACATAGTATTATGGAAACCATGAATGTTGTGTTTGTAAATTTGCAGCAGATTAAAGTTATGTGTGTGGCAGTCACCGTAGAGAATCCACCTTGACAGCAGCACAATGAGAGTCCTTTTATGTGTGTGACACGAAAAGGAATAAAATTAGTTTATATTTCTAATGACTTTTATGTCTTTTTTCAGATGGTGCCATTAACCATAAAACGAGGCAGGAGAGGCATCTGGGAAGGGGAGAGCCTCCGTAAAGCCATAGCTGCCATTCTACGAGATGAATTCTCTGTTAGGAAAGCAGCTACAGAATACAAAATTCCTCGAATAATATTGAGAAGGTAACTGGAAGAAAAGAAACAGGAGAAGTGTAAATTAGGTCGTAAGACCCTAACTGAGGAGCAAGAACAAGAGTTGTGCACACGGATAGGAAGATTGGCAGCAGTGGGCTACCTGATAACACCAAATGTGATTCGTCTTTGTGTCTACAAATTTTGCAACACTCATAATATTAAGCGCCAATTTTCAAGTGTTCAGGCCACAGCTGATAGGAAATGGATGTGCAGTTTTCGTGCTCGAAATCCACAAATCACCATCAGAAAAGCTCAAAACTTCAATCCTGCCCAAGCACAAAAGCTGAACAGGTTTATTGTTTCCGACCATTTTGCGAAGCTACAATATGAAATGGTTCATCTCAATATTGCAAACAAGCCTGAACAAATCTATAATATGAATGAAAAAGGCTGCCACCTAAGTTTACACTAACCGCCAAAATTTTAGACTAAAAAGGGGTTAAACGAGTTCATATTGTTTCGAATGAACATGGTGAAAGTGTAACCGTGGCTGCCTGCGGAAATGCAACAGGCACAACTATCTGCCCATGATTTTATATAAAGTTAAGAGGATTAAACCGGAGCTTGTAGATAATTTGCCAACTTCATCTGTGTGTCAGATGACGCCAAAAGGTTTTATGACAGCAAAATCTTTTGTAAATTGGATTCATCATGTCCTTGCTTATTACTCTTTGATGGTGCTAAATGTCATTTAGACTATGAGATTGTTGATCTCAGAACCATATCAACCTGTACTGCCTCCCTTCTAACACGACCCATGAACTTCAACCATTAGACAAAGCTGTCTTCAGAGCTTTCGAGGCTTATTAGGATGATAGAGTTATACAATATTTGAATAATTATGGAGAACGCACCATCACCAAACAAAGATTTGGCATAATCTTCGCTTCTATGTGGAACAAGGCTGCAACCCCAGCTAATGTAAAAGCTGATTTCTGTGGCGTTGGTATTTAACCATTCAATCCAAATGAGATTCTTGATGCAGCTTTTGCTCCAAGCACAGTAACGGAAATTTCTATTCAAGACTTGCAATCTCAACCAACAGAGGAAAGTCCATCAACCTCTATGAAAACTTATGTGCCTGAAACATCAGATGTCAATGCCCCAAGTCTAAGTTCGGCTAACATTATTGATTCTTTCAATGATTCACAAACATCAGTGTCTAAAGCACCTTCAAAAGTCAGATCTGTCAGAATTCTTAGTGATGAAGAGAACGATGAAGTAATCAATTACATTCTCGAGCAGGACTCTAGCTATGAAGACACAGACTCACAAGTAATCTCAGATGATGAAAACGCTCTCTCATTCCATGATCTACTTCCTACTCCAAAAAGGACGAAAACTGGTCAAGTCAACAGGAAACTTTCCATCAACAGCAAAGCGATTGTTTTAAGAAAAGTTATTTCCTGCAGCTGAAGTAATTCCTGATACTATAATAACATCGCAATCGTCATCTGGACAGTCGTCATCCCGCTCCACCAAGACAGGCACGACAAATGTTATAATAAATGTGCACCC